>JAJVDC010000286.1:0-36078 GCA_021436925.1 Neofusicoccum ribis
TGGGGTGAATGAGGTGTGTGGGGATAGGTGTATGGTGCGGCAAAAAGTAAAGAAAGAACGCGTGTATAAGCAAAAGCAAATAAAGCACGTGATTTGCGGGCCAATGTGGTTGACAGATGCAGACACTTTCAGCGACGAACTCGCCGCCTACCGCACCATCGCCGAAGGCAAGCAGCAGCCGCCCTGGACGACTATCTACGGCCAGGTCATACGCCCCGCAGTACGCGCATAACACTGCAACCTAAATACTGGACCGCACTCGTGATCAAGAACTAAGGTTCAAGGGGGGCGGTGGCTCAATGACGTGTGTGGTATGTGCGCAGGTTCCTGCAGCATCGACCAGGATTCCGCATAACTTCGAACGTCTGAACATGATTTCGTCTATGGTTCCACAACATCAAGTCACGTGCGAGAGGGAGGACCGCGTAGTCACGTTCGAACGCGTCTCGTTTCCCAGCAGCTGCGTCGACATCAGCAGTCCAGGAAATCACTTCGCACGGCGGCGGCAATACCACCCCCGCCGCATGCCAAATCCTGGGTACCGCGTTGGGTGTGACACTGGCTTTTGCGTGCATCCGCTTATACAGCACGCGACCGCCGGCGAAGCTATTTGACGGCTGCTCGCCCTTCAAATCGCCGGTGATATGTCGGCTTATCTCCAGCCCAAATGCGTTGGTCTCTGCCTTGTTCGAGAATGGGCTCACGTTTTTTTTTTTTTGTTTTTTTTGCGTTTCGGGATTTGGCGCCTGTGTAGATATCTCTCTTCTTCTGTTATTTATACTTAACGGCTAGTCGATGTCATGGAAGCAGGAATTGTCGCCCTGCCGGAGGCATTCGCTGTGCATGATTCCTTGTACATACATCGGTCCAACGTAATGACACCACGGTGGAATATCTCCGTCTCTTTCTTTCGCGTTCTGTGGTCCAACGTGTACTTTACGGCTTACTCGTGTGTCTAGAAGACGTCCCCCTCTTCATCCTGCCAAACCAGGCAGCTGAGCGTCTGGTTGATCTGGTCAAGATGAACTCGTAGGCAGAACTGTTTTTTTTTTTTTTTTCCAATGGCGTGCCGGAACCAAAGACCTCGAGCCGACAGTGGCTACACGCTCTCTCTATCAGATACGACTCTCTAGATCCTTAGCGTGGTCGAAAGCTACAGCATGCACGAGAAGAGCAAAGCCATACCTGGCCAGTCTGGCTGGCTTGGGCGAGCAACGTTCGGACTCATTATCGGGAAACACGTAAAGGAGGGCCAGTTAATCCTAATGGTGGTGCCGTTCTCCCCGTGGAAAGGCATTAATGGAGTTGACAAGGTCCTCGGCACCAAGCTTTATCTTGGGGAGGAGCTGGCGCCTACAAGGATCAATGACCTCTACTAGAGCATTCAGCGGGTGTACGCTCCGGGAGCCATGGTCTTTATCGCGACTGACAGTCTATGTTAGAACAATAAGCTATGAGTAACAAACTTTGCCTGTATACTAGCATGCGCAGACATCTTGGGCATATCCGACGAAGACGCCTGCAACTATGGCTCTGCCGTTTGAGCTCTGGTAGCGGAACGTGGATATAGCTATATCAGGTTCATGCGCTTGATGAATCTGCTGGGCTACACCGACTCAAAGATAACTAAGTAAAAATACCTAAGTCTCTACCCGGTTGCTCGCGAAGCTTGCGTCTTCCTATGGAGACCCAAACTTCGATACCGCCGCCTTTTTAAGGACGGACGAGGATTACATGCGTACCTACTTAGGATACCCCAAGTTTCTTACAAAGGATCTTATATATAGTCCGGTTATCGCAAGATATATAAAGCAAAGGTCAAGGCCATTGCGAAGGAGATGATTGCCGGCAGCGTTGTAGGTTGACGTTGAATGAGGGGAAGAGGTCCTGAGTAAAGCTAAGGAGGCCAAGGAGCAGCCAGAAAGAACACAGAGAAAGCCAGGAAGACACATAAGAAAACCCACAACAATACCAACCACAAGGTAGATAGCAAGTACATACACAATGTACTTACCATGAACACGGACGGCATGACGGACGAGAAGGAGGCCTTCTGAGGCCTGCTTCAGCACACGGCGAGGACCAAAAACGGAGGGTAGATGATATGATGATGTGCTATCAGCCAACGAAGAACTGCATAAATAGTGCCCATCTTGGTACCCACGTGATACCCGTTTTTGTACGCCCTACCCCACTTCAACGTCTTCGCATTTCCAAGTACCGTAGCTAATGTTGCATCCGTTAGGTATACGCGAAATTAGTCGGGGAGGTGTATCCGGACTACGTCCGCCTCTAAATTCATCCCTCGTCCGCACGACCAAGCTGTCAATGCCGCTCATACCCTAACCGTCTGGATTTTCAATGTCTCCTTAGAACTACGCGGTGGCAGTCTCCATCAACGAGGCCTTTAAAACAGCACATATCTCGGACCCTAACGGCTTATACGATATTGTCATTAAAAAAGATCGGCCTTATTGCTTTAGGGAGCGGCCTCCGCTCTATCGCTGGGATGCGGAGGTGGAGATGGAGTATTTCTACGGCGGTGTTTTGGTGATTCGCAGAGCCAATGGCGCGAGCTCTGCCAAGCAGGAGCTCGGGGAGAGAGATCGCGAACGGCTAGCTACTCTGGCGCTCTTGCACAAACAGGTCGAGCTGCAAGGAATTTGGCCCAGGGAATAGCAGAGCTCTTCAACTACCTTCCAGTTACAAAATAGCCGAGCAGGCATTCGCATATGAATACGCGTGACACATTTGATAGTCACGCCAACTGCACATACAGGGTGTACGTAGGCGGTCTAATTTGGTACAACTGGAGATGAGTAGCACCTTTAATTGGCTCGTGGTGGTCCAAGTTTTAGTATCCAAAGTTTTGCGCCCTTGCACGCCACATCACTCATAGAATAAATATTCCAGCTGAACTGGACAACCGTAGTTTCTGCTCACCACCGTCATTAATCCTCACCTAAGCAGCGATGGCGGTGATGCAGTACGAAACGCCCAGTGGCGATACTATCGAATATGTCATTACCGTACTCAAAAGATTCTCAAAGCACGTGGGCAAAGATGCGTCTCATGAGCCCGAAGTCTTTGGCCATGCCACCAAAGAGAAACTCCACATATTCATACAGAAGCAATAGCCTATCGGTCTTGTCCTTCCGGCTTTTCCATGGATGAACAGAAACTTGGACAAGGTCATCGGGCCTCACCCCGATCTGGGCGAAGAACTCGGTCTGGCTCGCCTCAATGACCTTTGCGAAGAGCTTCAGAAAGTGCACATGCACGGCGCGCTCTTGCATCTGATTGCGGACGGGCCTGTATACAACGGTAAAGTACACTGGAGCCGATCGCAGCATCCCGACTCGATAACTGACATGAGGTTTTTCAGATCTTGTCGGGATACCAGACACGGAGTATTTCGAGTACGGGTTGCAGCTTCAGGCTCTCGCTGCCCGTAAAGGCTTTCGGTGGATCCCCTTCTACCGACTTTCAGACCTGCTACAGGGCAGAAACAGCGATGAGCTCACTGCAGTTTCGGCCTGGCGGTCTGAGATAGAAAGCGGTTTCTTGAGCCAGACTTTGATGTTGACCGCGAGATTCGGGACAATGAGGACACAAGAACCACGTACTTGGGCTACGTCAAGCTCGCCAAAGAAGACTTGAGATGGACCTCAATGTTGACCAAAGCCTTCTTTCCGATCCTTTACTCTATGCTGCGGAAGCTGAAAAAGTAGCGAAGGGGATGGTCAGACGGTTAGTTGTGAGTTCTGCAACAGAATGTTTACTTGTACAGGCACTGGTACTAATTCTGAAATTTCAGGCTTATGAGAATTTCATCTGCAACACGTATGGATTTGCGATTCGTCTATCCATCCATCCGTCATCGGGAAAAATAAAGATACCGCTTCCCTTGCTGCCGCATCCCGGAGATTCCAGAGGCACACCGTGGCATTCCAGCACCGTCGTCTTGGCCAACGGTGAGGATCGAGCGGGCCATCAGGAACATGTATGAGCTGATAAAAAGAGATGGGAAGCCATAATTTTTCAGAGAAAAGAGTCAACTATTCAACTGGGAGGCCGATGTCTCTTTTGACTATGAACATGACGCTCTTGCAATAGCGAGCAAATCTTCTGAACCCATAAAATTGAATAAGGCCGATCAGGACATTCTCAGGTCCAAAAAGGTCAGGACAACGGGCTTTGCAGTAGCGAACGATGAGATAGACCTACTTGGATGAATTTCATTGAAGGCGGCTTTCATAAATTTGCATTCAGCTAGAAATGTCAGATTCTTATTCAAAGTGATGAATCCTAGACGAATTTTTAGAGGACTGGTCATGATCGTCTACAACGCGAACCACTCGGAGGGGAAAATAAATCCTGTACGGTACACCTCGTATTGGCCAGCAACGCCTCGCATCTGCCGCCATGGCTATTGCCGGCATCTTCTTAGTCACATGTACTGTGATTGCGTCAAGGAAAATCAAAATTGGAACGGTCTCTAATCAAGAGGATTCCGCACTCCTCCCGCTGAAGGGGGGTGGGGGTAAGAGGTTTCATCTTACGGTCGCCTTGTCCAGCCAGCCTCGCTTAAACCAGAGTCCTCGGAGACTGCACTGAATTTGGAAAATTGATGCGCTAGTGCGATGGATTATGTTTTTTGGCGTCATTCCTTGCTTCTTGTATTGAAATGTGTAAACTTTTCACAAACACGGCCAACGTTCACTCGGAAATGTCCTGGTGTAGAAGCAATCGTAATCTACAAGGCATGATTAAAATCCAGCAGCTTCCGATTGGATGAAGCGTGCAGCTTCAAGGCTTGCATGGCTGAGTCTTGGTGGGTTGGTGGTTGCCGAGGGAGTTTGGTGGCGTAGTCGCTTCAACCATCCACAAATGAGACCCCAGGAAACACCCCTGTCGTATCACTGAATAGCCAGTGGAAAATCTGAGCGTGTGCCTGCTGTCTCAGATTTTCTAAGTATGATCTTTACTCTTGCTGGTACACCTCTCACTGGGTTGCAGATCTACGAAAATAGCCAGTTCGCAGCGCTACGCGAACGGCTTCGCTAAACAGACCGTTATTGTGCAACACGGCGGGGCGTGAGAGGCTGATCATTACGTGTATTTCTGATATTCTGCAGATCCAAGATATGGATAGCAAGAGATCTGTCAAAGATATCGTCGCTTCAGCTTCTCCCGTGCCAGGGCTGCGACTCGCGCGAAGGTCAAAAATCAGTGAAACATCGGTCTCGTGATTTTCACCAGCTCGCTTCTTACTATTCGCCCCAGCGGCACTCAGGATCTCGATGCTTGTCACATTACCCTGGGTGTTGGATCCTTTCACGAATGCTCGACCCACACAACACTGTGAGCAGGCGAATGAAGGTGCAGAATATTCAATCCTCTCAGATGCGAGGCGAGCTGAGCCGCAACGCTTTCCTTTTTATAGGTGCACCAACACATCAAGTTGCCATCTTTCGCTCTCTTGTGCTTGCGGGAGTCCCAGGTGAATATCTCAATTCGTACTGTTGGCTTGTGATGAGAATGTGCCACAAGAAAAGTCACAGCGGAAGTCCCAGGATCCCGTGTGACGGGGGCGCGATAGAGCTGAAATGCGGCCGCATTATTCCAAAGCTGCCTTTCGAGACAACCCATAAAAGACAGACCCACCTAGACACTTGTACTCCCTCGGCCGGACAGCTCTGCTCAATCTTTTCGACTTGCACGAGCTGCCTCCATATCTTTCACAATGTTCACGAGCGAGACGCTCCTCGGGTCAGAACCTTACCAAGCGCAGGCGAAATGCACCTTTTCGTCCGCCGAGGAAATCAAGAACGTGTATGATGTGGCACGTGTACTTTGCAGGCACTATGGTAAAGTGGGCAAGAGCTTCATTCATGGTACAGAGAACTGATTTTCTTAGCCCTTTCACCTGAGGACATTCTACACCTCAGACCCAAGTTCTGGGCATTTCATCGCGATGCCATCCACATGGAATCCCTTTCGTCAATGGTGCTATTGGTCATCCACTACAACCTATGCATGGGAACCCTCGCGCAATACCTTGATGGACGCCCCGATCTCGAGCCCCTGCTGGAAGAACTGGCACGCTTCGACGTCAATGGCCAGTTCATGCTCACCGAGGTCGGCCACGGGCTCGACGCTGCCCACCTGGAAACAACGGCCACACTGCAGCGGGATGGCAGCTTCGAACTCCATTCGCCAAGCAGGCAGGCTGCCAAATACATGCCTCCAGCTACGCCGGTCGCCGGAATGCGCCGAGGCGCCATTGTGATCGCCAGGCTGATGGTGGCCGGCGAAGACAGAGGCGTCAGGCCATTCTGGGTAATGCTCAATGACGGAAGGAGCATGGAGCAAGACGTCGTCACCAGAGCCCTGCCTAGGCGTGCCGGCAGCCAGGGCCTCGACCACGCCATCACCATGTTTGATCGCAAGCGGCTCCTGCCAACTGCCCTCCTGGGCCGTCTCGACAAGCCAGCCAACGAACGACTGCACTTCCTCTCCGTCATCAGCCGCGTCGCCGTCGGCACCATGGCCCTCTCCATGCTCAACATCCCGGCGCTGAAGACCTCGGCGTACATCGCCGGCGTGTACTCGAAGCGCCGCACAATCACAGGTCCCGACGGCGAGCAAGGGCCAATCGTCCAGTTCCGAACGCAGCAGCGGCCCATCCTGCACGCCTTCGCGCAGGGCGCCGTGTACGAAGCGGCGTCGAAGTACTGCGTCGACCTTTTCACGACCGCGAAGCAGGAGGCCGTCCGGCACGCCGTGGCGACCGCGTTCAAGGCAGCCGTCACGAGCGCCACGCAAGAGTCCCTGGTCCAGCTGGCGGACCGCTGCGGCGCTCAGGGGCTCTTCGAGCACAACGGCATCGTCCGCACACAGCTGCTCATGCGCGGCAACTCCATTGCGGAAGGCGACGTCCTCGTTCTGAGCATCCGTGAGTCTGCCCCTCTTTCTCTCTGCCCCCCACGCCGCAAGCAACTAACATGTTCCCGACAGGTCTCCTCTCCGAGCTGCTCCTCGGGCGCTACGCGCTGCCACCCTCGCCGAACCCCGGCAGCCTCATCGCGAGGTACGAGAAGGGCCTCATCGACGAGGCGCGCGCCATCAGCAACGCCGGGCCTCCGGGCGCCGAGGGCGGCCACCGCGGCGAGCACTTCAACAACAACGTGCTGCCGCTGGCGCTGCCCGCCGTCGAGGCCATCGGCTTCCGGCTGGCGTACGACGCCGCCGTCGCGCACGGCGTGCCCGCCGACCTGCTCGCCGTCTTCGAGGCCGGCGTGGTGCTGCGCGGCGCCAGCTGGTTCGCCGAGCACCTGGGCCTCGCGAGGCGCGAGATGCTGGCGCGCGAGGAGCGCGCGCTGTCGGCGCTGCTGCCGCGCCTGGACGAGCTGCTGGAGGAGTCGGGCATCGACAGGTATTCCTCCGCGCCGGTGCTGAGCCGGGACTCCTGGGAGCGGTTTGTGGATTCGCTGCCCGTGTTCGAGGCGCCTCCGGGTGAGGCTGCCGTCGAGAGCGGGCTGCCGGCTCTTACCACCAGGATCTTGGCCCGGCTTTGACTTTTTGCTCTCTTCATGCAACACTCAACTTTCTCTTCTTTCATATATATACTAGAGTGTCTAAGGGTAGAATTCCTATCGAGCAATGTCTTGAATTCTGAGAATTACACAATGATCACGTCGCGTTCCGACGCATGTGAATATGGTGCAAAATGCTCAGGAAGAATCATGTACGAGCCGAAGAACGTTCGAGGAAGTATCAGGGCAGGACTGGCGACAAAACAGAACAGCAAAGTTTTTCAATGGAGATGCCCAGGAGCCAAGGGACCAATGAGTCGAAACAGCAGTGCAGGCCATCCTTGCACATCGTCGTCATCCTACGGCTCGTTCAGCAAGCTGAAGATTGCGAAGCTGCGAAGGCCGGAATGTTGGTCTTGCGTTCAACTGAGCATCTACGTACAGGAAATAAACAGAGTGCGAGAGGCGAAGGTTGGCTGGTGTACCTACCGCGCTGGGAGCCTGCTTAGCTAAGCAGCCTACGCCGTGGAAGTGCTCTGCCCGCCGCGAAGGCTCCGCCGCACAACGTGCCACGTCCAGCGGCTGAGGGGCCTGACAGTGTGGTTTGTGTGGACCTCTTGGTCCGAATCGTATGGTGAAAATAGAAAGGAAGAGTCGATGCCCAAGGCTTCAAGTCTTGAGAATGAATTGAATTTCTGTCTGTCCTTCTGGATGAAGGAGAATGAGTGTCCTACATACATAAATGTGAAGTAATATATAATGATAAAATCCGAGGACATACAATCACTTGACAAAAGTTCTCGCGTGATTAAGCGAGACGCGTCAAAACGCGTCTCGAGCGCGCACACCTCCAATTTTCGCACCACCAAAATGGCACCACAACGCACTCCTCTCAAAGATCTCTTTGGCACACATGCTCCCAATCAACACTACTCTCCACATCAGCGAGGGATTTTACTTGCCTGCAAGGCTCTTGGCAAGAAGCCTGCCTGGTTCTAGAAGCACCTGGGCGTGCCTGAATCTTCGGTACGCTCGACTATACAGCTCGCGCCATTACGCAACGAAGGGCACTCCTAATTACGGACTAGCCGGCCAAAATGTCTTTTAGAAACCGACAAGCGACATATTCTACGCGTGGTACGAGCCAACCCTAAATTCACTTACTAAGAGGTCCGGGAAGTTACAGGTGTAACCTACTATAACTAGACCATCTCTCGACTCTTAGACACCTACAATATTAAGTGTCAACCACATTTGCCTCTCAAACACACGTCTCCTTACTGTTTTATCCATGTACCAGCACTACCTGTCTTACTGCTGTGCAACGCACTTGCAACTACATGTAACACTTCCCCTTTATGCGCACGGATAGGTGTACTTCCGAGTCCCGTTATACACGCGTATATAATAAGCCCAAGTAGCATGAATAAAGAAGGCAGCGGTGTCTACTTTCTCGCGCCGTTCAACATTAAGAAATAACGCGCAGCTGGCCGCCCGGAACTTACGGAGGAATATACTACTATCTAACTTACCTGGACACTTAAGTATATAGACTGGACTAAGACGTAATGGAAGAAAATTATCTGGTTAGATAAGTGCTCTATAGAGCGAGGAAAGGGCCAAAAAAGGGAGTAGTGCTTTCGCACTCCTAGCCAAAAATAGGACCTCTAAATAGTCTAAGTATACAAAAAAGGAATAAATATATCTATTATAGTATAGGTAGGCTTTTCTAGCTTACGAGGAAGGTCTTCTTTATATATAATAGTACGTAATCCTTTAGCTAAGAGGGGTAGCTATTTAGCTAACTCTTATCTTAAGGTTCTCGAGGAAAATATACTAAAAGTATATAGAAGAGGTATAACTTTTATATAGGATAATACTCTAATTTATACTATAATAAAAGTTAGAGAATAGTTTAAACGAAGGCGGGTAAATCTATTAGATTAGCTACCTTATAGCCTAGATTTAAATCTAATTAAATATATCTAGTTTTATTTAAAGTCTAAGGTATTAGAGCTATATCTAGAGCTTAAATACTTAACTAGATTAGTATATTTTATTAGAGAGAAGCTAGGAGAAGCATTACGAGAAGTATAGGAGGCTTTACTATAATCTTTATTTAACTCTATATTAGGTAGTATAAAGTGTAGGTGTGAGGTAGTTATTATAGTAGAGGGCTGGTATACCAAGTATTAATAAAGATATAATACTAGTATCCTTCTTCTAACTCAATTTCAACTTGAAAACAACTTAGTATAAGAGCTAGGAAGCATGCGTTGAGAATTAGTAAATTGATGGGGTACGAGGGTCATCGCTTCGGAAGCGCCCGCGCGAGAACTTTTGTCCTAGTACTGTAATATCCGAGGATATTTGCAGTGAACAGTGCCAAGATGATGCCCTCATTTTCTCCAGTATAATCCTCCAGTGATTGTAGTGCCTAAGGAATTGAAAGACAAGCGTTGCCTGAAAGACAGGTTGACCAATATCAATGGGTTGATGGTCAACGGCCCTTCGATTTATTAGCCATCTTCCTCATTCTCTGAAACGGCTTGGGTTGCTCAAATTCATCCTCCTCATCCTAGTCTTCTTGCTCCTCGTCCCCGCTATCTGAAGCAGCGTGCTTGTTGGGCCTGCTCCGTCTTCCCTTGGAACGCGCCAACTTGGACTCAGAATCGTTTCTGCGGAAAGAGTCCATGAACCCGTGATCTCGAGTCCTGAAGTCGTCCTTTCGCCATACTTTGCCCTCCGCAGCTACAGAGAAGGCACCAGACTCCTCTCTCTGGGAAGGGTCCAATTCAACCATATCGTTGATGTAGTCGTCGAAGTGGGCGCTCTTCTCGGCTATGTTAACAAAGTGCTCTGTCCAGATGCGCGGCCGCAGTAAGACCTCACACTCGCCATAATCGCCCTCGTGGCGATGATCATTGTATGTTCCGTTCTCGAAGTCCCAGTCGACCAGCGCCAATGCCGTCTGGAATGCGTTCTTGATCTGTCGCCCGTTCCATCGTTGGCCCTTGTTGGTCTCGGTTTTGCTCCGGTGCACTTTGGCAAATTGCATCATGGCATCGTCGTCGACATCAACGTGGCCCATCTCGAGCACACGGTCCATTTATATCCTCATGGTGGAGTTCTTATCAAGCCGTGGGTAATAGAGGCTGATGTGTATGCGGCTCCTGAAGGCCTCGTCAAACTCGCCGACACGGTTTGTGGTGAGTATAAGGACGCCGGCGTAGTATTCAAGTACTCAGAGGAAAGCTTCAAAAGGATTGTTAGTGAAGAAACTATTATCTATGCTTGATCTTGTCGCATTATGGTGTGAAGGAGGGAAGTAAAGGAATCGAGGACAGAAAGAAAGAAGGTAGGCAAGAGGCCCCGAAGGAGGTGTAGTAGTTTTTTTTAGTAAAATTTGCTGAGGTACGCAGCATACTCTTGCGTGTATATAGAGTGTGAGAATGTAGATGACTCTGGTTTATAAAGGTAGTATCTTTTGTGGTTTATAAAAAATATTATTGGGTAACATTGGGTAGAAGTTGGGGAGGATTTAGGTATTAGTAATGAACATAAAGCAGATTAGGTAGTAAATAGATACCCAACTTGCAACTGTATGCCCAAGTGATGCCCATACCGTTACAAGGGGAATAACAGAAAGGACAGACAACAAGAGATTATCAGAGCTTACCAGACACGAGTGCGTTTCACTGAAGATCGCCCTCTGCCCTCTTTGCGAGGAAAACATCGGCTTCATCTAGAAGCAGAACACAGCCCCATTTCTGAGCCATGTGGAAGAACTCCTCGAGCTTCGCTTCGACATCGGCGGCTTCCAAGCCCAGGTCACCACAGGTGATTGGAAATAACGGTCTCTTTACCTCCGAAGCTACGCACTCGGCGGTTGACGTCTTTCCGACACCAGGGAAACCGTGTAGCAGGATGGTCAGGCCTCTTCCTTTGCCACTCACCAGGTCTAGCGATTCAGTCGGGCAGCCGCTGAGGTTTGCACCAGATTTTGGAGGCTCATTAGAGCTACCTACACTGCCACGGATGGTGCTATTATGGGTGAATCTCCGCTTCTAGTGCTTGACGAGGGCTTGAATGAGCCGTTTGTGGCCGCTTCCAAGTACGAGGTTGTCGAAAGGACTTCGAACAACGCCTGTGAGCTCCTCAAGCTCATTGACTTCGTCTGCGTTAAGTGAGTGTCACTTGCGGCCTTGCAGGGCGTATCCGTAGATCCTCCGTGGAAGCAGAATATGTTGGTCCTCCGTAAAGCGGTAAGGGTTGCTGTACATAGAATCCAAGGTCGCCGGCGCGTTGATTCATGGAGTGCTCCCTGAGTTCGCCATCGACTTCGTGGTCCGGGTAAAAAGAAGTGCAGCGTTCGCAGGTAGCATGACCGCACGGCGACGCTACATTCCCGCCGTTGGTGGCGGTGCTTATTACTCCTCCACCAAGTTCCATGGGCAATGGACCATAAGGGTAAGTTCCGCACGCTTTCTTCCTGGTATATAATATGCCCAACCCCTGATCAATATAATCCGCGCCGTTGACCTAAGAAATGTTAGCATATACGGTCTGCGGATTGGAACACTGTACGAACGTTCTGAAGCGGGTTTTTGAGCCAACGGTTCTCGTAGGGACGGCCTGAATATTTCTTGTGCGCACCCTGAGAAAGGGACAAAACTTTATCGCCTCGTGTCTTGAGAGCTGTCCGCAATGCACTTTTTTCTCGGATGAAGTGCTCGGGTACTATCTCAAAGTCGTTGATCCCATGATTCCCGCTGAATGGAGGAATGATGAACCTTCGGGGCATTGGCCCCCATATTGAGGTAATTACCAAAAACAGAGCTTCAGTCTCGCGATTTTCCGGCAGCAGCCGATGCCGGGGCCTGAGCTCAAATTTAAAGAAGAAGGGAACAGGTGGGTATGGTGATGTTACAGGTACTCGCTTTTGGCCCTCCACGTCTTTGATCGGGTGATCAATGCCAGACTGGCGTCTCCTCCACCGCAACGCCTGCATACGCCAACGTCAGCCAGCACACCTCCACCACACAAATCCGGTCTCCCCGCGCCTCAGGATCGCGGCGGCCGCCTTCTCGGCAGCGGACTGTGCGGCACCATGTGTGCACTTAAGATTGTCGTGTCGCCCCGCAATCCCACACGCAATCTTCGTACTTGCCGGTCCAGTTCTCCGACGGCGACGACGAAAAAGGTTTCATGGCTGAGGGAGCCTTGCACCCGGCCCCTACCGTAGTGCTTTGCCAGCTACTCACCAAAGCCGCGTCCTGCGTCAGATGCCTGAATGATTGGTAGGCTTTGTGTTGGAACAGATCAAAAAGACGGATCACATCGAATTGCTCCTGGAGGCTTGACAGCCCCTTATGCCCCCATCCTTTGAACACGGGAGAGAGAGACTAGCGCGTGTTTCTCCAACACTTTGTACCGGCAGGTAGAGCCCTTCACTTGAAAATATACCATTCTTGCGTTCACTTACAGCACTGCTGATGAGAAGAGAAAGCCACATTGCCGGCTCTCATAAATTGTCTATCTACTGATAATAAGCGTAGGGTGGGTGAAAATGAATTCCAATTAAAATAACTAAATGATTGGACGGTTCTAAACCAGACTAGTATGAACAGTAAAGACAGGCTACACTTTAATTCGCACAGAGTGTAGGAGAAGCGGGTTGTAAACCATAACCGGCTTATATCAGTTGGCATGAAGTAAACCCGTTGCGTTGAGCAGCTCCCTCGTGCGTAATAATGGTACAGAACTCAACCGATTTACCATTTGCCCGAGAATCGCGGTAGACGTAACTATGATCCGAGTTAGTTCATGTAGAGGATGACTGTATAAAGCTACCAAAACACTGGCATGAAAGCTGGTAAAATCATCGCCACTTACATAACACGGTCGGCGCCAGGGTCGGCACCGCCCTCGTAGGTTGAGCCGACAAACGCAGGCCACTCCTTCGTCTGCTTAGAGTTACATCCCCTAAGGTCAAGGTTCTCGCGGTTGCCGTAATAATGAGGGTAGAGGTTTTGTCCTGCAGGCGCTTTAGAAACACTGTCGAATAGTACTTGTGTTATTACATGGGTACGAACCGATTTGCTTGTACGCAACCTCTTGTTGTCCAGCTCGGCTGAGAGCGCGGTACATCTCGCCGTCAGAATAGATGCGGTTTCCTAAGTTAAGGTCAGTCTTCGCTCTTTTTTTGTCATCGTCCAGATCGAGGTACGGAGGCCTACCGCATTTGAACCGCTTTCCCTGAGGCACACCGTACGCCGTCAGACTGGGCGTAGTCGACTTGACTTTCGAAGCATCCATCCATTTTCCGACGTCGTACGTCTTCGAGGGACCAGAAGGAAGGACGTATTCCTCCTCAGTAAGTTCGGTTGTGCTTTCTTGAGGCTGAGGGACAGCCACGGCAGCAGCACCAAGTAGGAAGACAGAGAGAAGACTGAGGACCTTCATGATTGCAGTTTGAAGAGAAGTTAAGAGAGAGAGAGAGAGAGAGAGAGAGAGAGAGAATGAGTACACTGCTTTGGTTGCGGGATGAAGGAATTGCGGGTCGATGAGCACTGAGAAAGGGCATTCTTGGCTTTATATATTTGCATCTGGAGGTTTCTCTCATCGGAATATTTGGATTATTCCGACCCATCATGGCTTGTTACCGATATCTATCGTCGTTCGTATAGCTCCAGGTAGACCGTTGTACAGACGTACTTAAAGTGGTTAAGACTCTCACTGCATACGGAGAAAGCCAAGACTATACCCATTTTGTAATACCATGTCACGTTGAGCACCTCGTATTCTCTATTCCTCTGGGGAGGCGCATTCTCGTGCACTTTGTGGCTGGCTTGGTGATAAGCAGTATGATTCTTCAACACACTGAAAGACTACGAACGTCGTCGGCATGTCACGGCTACTAAGATTCGGCTACGCTGGGCTGCCACTAGCCTAAAGAGGTATCGGGGTGTTCTTTATAAATTTATACGAGGATAGTTTGGTCAAGCGTTGGATTTAGGGCGCTAATTCCCCTAAACGGTTAACCGTGTTAGGTAAAGCAGTATAGTAGAACTCCGAGGTACAAGGTTGGCCGGAACTTCACGGAGAAACCGTTGCCTGAGCTGTCAAACTTTGCAATACTTAACCTTATTAACGGACCATCTTGCATTCATAGCAGGAATACACGTATACACGGCAGCGCTAAAACAACCGAGGTCGAGATTTTGACGAATGCGCGAGGCCACTACCAGCTAGCCAGCGAAGATGCGACCAATTCTACGCATCCGAAATGGCCGAAAACAGGGACACCGACACGTGGTGTTGTTTCCGTGCGGTACAAAACTGTCACCCGCCAAACCGAAAGACCCACCATCTTTCTCCTCCACCACCGTCTCCCTTCGCCATTACCCCGCCCTGCCACATCCTTCCACTGCCAATAACCAAGCATCCATACCACCAGACATGGCGACCGCCCTGCAGCACTTCCTCACCCAACGTCTCGCCGACGCGCAGGGAGACGCCGCCGCGCAGGAAATCCACGCGCTGCGCACGCTGTCCGCCGCCGACCCGAGCGCCACCGCGCGCGAGCTCGTGCGCGGCGCCGAAGCGGCGGCGCGCGCGGGCGACGAAGCGGCGGCGGAGGGACACCTCTGGCGGCTGTGGCGGCTGCTGTGCGACGCCGCCCGCAGCGCGCCGGACGCGCAGGAGGCGCTGGCCGCGCTCGTGGACGCCATCTCGCGGCTGCCGGATGTGGAGAGGGAGGGGGGTGGCGCTGCGGTCGTGTGGGACATGAAGATGTGGGCGGACATGCCGATCTGGCATGCGCATTGGACGGAGTGGGAATTCAATGGTGAGGGAGCCGGGTGTGTTGGAATACTGGCGGTTGGCTGATGTGTCTGCAGTTCCGCCTTTTGCTGCGGCCGATGTGGAGAAGGATGCTTATCGAGCGTATCTCAATATCTGTGCATTTGCTGTTCGGCTTAGCGCTCGGAGGGAGAGTGGTGCGTACAGCCTCCTCGGTTTTGGGGCGCGCGAAATTATGATGGCGTTGGAGGAAGAGCCGTGGAAGACTGCGGACGACGAGGAGGAGGACTCTGACAGCGATGATGAGTGGATGGCTCGCCAGAGGGAGCTGAGCTCGATAAGAAGCCTTGACGCTACTATCCCAGTCGTTGCAGAGTGGATCACGGGCGCAGGGCGCGTCCTCTTCGCAACAAGAGTGGAGGTACCACGCCGGATTGGTCCTGAGAATCTATGGCAGGGCGAGAACGTATCGTGTCCTGAGCGGTGGGAGCTTTGGAAGACGCGTCTTGCGTGGGTTGCTACCGTCGAAGAGCTGAGACCGCAAACGAGAGACCTCGCGAAAGACTGCCTTCAGGCTATGAGTCAGTTAGAAGCAGATACTGTGGCGGTTTAGACCCGTGGAGAGCACATGCGAACCCCCAGCAAACTGGTTGCTCCCTATAACCGTTGGCCAATGTACACCGAGTCTTGTTGTAGATAGTAATACTACTGAATTTCTAGGATTAGTGGCTCTTGCCTTTACTAAACTCTCAACTATACTAGAGGTTTACTGTATTTACCAACAAGGGGTAAGTCTATATTAGTATATCTTAAACGGACAATACTTCTACCTTGGTAGGATATAAAACGATTAAAGATATAAATAATACTAAAGCTAAAGTAGAGTAGAAAAGGCCTCTGAGCGTCAAGCTACTAATTTACTATTTCATCTCTTCATGCCTAAACGTATAAAGTTACTTACCTTTTATTAAAATAAAATTATAGCGGGCCTGGGATAGGACTTTCCGACAGACGGAATGAATATATATATAGACTTCCATAGCATTTCTCTTGCAAAAATCAATGATACTACTCCTACTATTTAGTTGTTCTAGGCCCCGGAGCAGCACTCTGTTAGTAGTTCCGGGACTGCTTCTACCTGCGCCGCCTGCGTCTCTCCCGGATCTACGCGTTTCACTCACTAAGCAACCCCGGTGCAACCCACTAGCCCTTGCAACAGCAATGCCAGAGCCACGGCTGAAGTAGCATTGAGCTTAGCGAACGGCACGTTAATATCACCGCTGGCCGCGGCTGTGCGTCTCGTGACTGATCACTACACGCTGAAGCACTGAAAGACTGCACCATGGGCAGCCACAGCATGCCACGCACCAGGCGAAGCTTTAGATAGTCGCCAGTGCTCGACTGGTGCGAGTGAGTACAGCAGATGAAATCAAGTCTGGCGTGCAAAGATGCCAAATATTGTGACAGATATCGGCAGTTAAAGAGATGACGATGGCTCGGGGAGTATGTCGCCGGGCGAAAAGGCCTGCAGCATCAACGCAATAGCTGTACGGAAACGTTGGAATTCTCGAGCACATCTGAGACGACCTCTTCGAGCTTCACAGGAACAACATCAGCGAGCTGCTCCGCCACAACGCTGGCGAGGTCGTCCTGAAATACACTGGCAAGCTTCTCGTTGACTGGCAGCTCGACAACCAAGCCGTATGTGGTTGCGTCAATCTACTATTTCACCTCCTTCTCCACCAGCCCGACTATCCAGTCATGGGTGCAGTCGTCTAATCGTTGATCAATACGCGGTTGAATTGCATCGAGCAGCCGCGGCATCAAAGACTCCAGCAGGCTTGCTTGGAGTTGTTCACTCTTCGCGACGTTGTTCTCTACGCATGCCTCCAGGACGCGGCATTTTTGCTCGAGAGAGAGCCGTCTGCACGTGTTTCCAAGCCACACAGCCTCTGCTCGATGATGTTAACCCGGTCCATGAGGGAATTGTCTTCTGTAGGGGTGCCTACAGCGGCATTTGAGCCGTACAGCTGCCGCTCGAGCTGAGCTGAGCTGACGTTAGATTATTATACTTATCAAGGAGAGTCTTCAGAGACGAGTGGAGTACGAGTGGTAGAGCACGTGATATGCTGACTAATCCGTGCCAAGGCTCGTCCCTTTGCGCACGAGCGGGGAGACGCCACCACCTCCGCCCTCCGTCATCCGTGCTGCTCGCAACCTCCCTCCGGCGCGCCTCGCGTCCCCCGACGGTATGCATTGAATTCTCCAGTGCCGCATCCATCCGTGTGCTAACATTCGTGTGCTAATTAGCCTAGGCTCTGCCGCCCAGCGCCCTCACTCTCGCTTCTGTCCCTCCACCTCTTGCGACCGCTCCCCGTCCTTGCTCGGCAAGAGGTCAGTCAACTCTCGTCCCGAAATCGAGCCAAGGCTGCTCTGGCCCTTGAAGCCGAAAGCCTGGAGGGTGGTGGGGTAGGTAGCGGCACAATCGCATCTCGGCGGACCGTCTGGCAGAGACAGACAATGGACACAACGCGAAAGCGCGACTGCCCGGGGGTCTGTAGGGGCCTGTTTCTTCTCGCAACAGGTCGCCGTTACGCGAATCGCCGCGCCGTCTGCGGGTGTGAAGAGATACCGTGAGCAGGCCCGTTTACCGCCGGCCTGTAGGGTCCTGTTTCCGGTCGGGAACAGGGCGCCGTTACGCGGATCGTCACACTTCCGTGGCGCGCGGAGAGATCTCGTGAGCAGACCGTGCTTCGTGCACCCGGTAAAAGCGTTGAGCAGGCCCCGGTGAAAGGGGCCATGGACGCCGTTCTGCGAGCTGTCCAATACGCTGGTCCTCGCGAGAGTGCGGAGCCACGGCTGCTCGGAATTTCAACAATTCGCAAAGCCGGGGAGGGAGGGTTTCCCCGGCGCTAGACCCGGCGCCGGGGGGTACATCATCACTTGAGCCGTCTGAATCTGGCTGACACGTACACGCAGGACGGGGTGACTTTCTTCGTGACCATGGCCTCGTCCCGCTCGCCGGAGCCGAGCCCCACGGTGTCCACCGACGGCTTGCGGGATCTGCTTGACAACGCCCTCTGCTGTGCCCAGTGGGGGTCCGACGCGGGCCAGGTCGGGCGTCTGGGCTGCACGTTGCCTGCAGCACCAAGCCGCGTCTTCTGCAAGGCCGGTTTTGATCGCACAAAACGCGCCGTGCTGTTTCGCCTCTGCGTTCCCGTCGCCCTCAAAACGTCCGGCCGCAAAGTCCCTCTTTACATATGCATTGAACCCCAGCAAATCTCCCACTTGCAGACTTTACCGGTGGATGGCAGCGAGGCAACGCAGGCATGCGTGAGCGACCTGCTTGCCAACTCCCAGCACTGTTCATCGTCCACGGACATCATCATACTTCAGTTCCTACTCAAGCAACCTGCTACGATAGTCGGCCCGAAGGAGACTTCAAGCATTGAACCACGGTCGGACGCGGCTGGCAGGATTCTCGAGGCTCTGCGTTCTCTTTCACTCGCTACAGATCTAACCCTGTACCTACCCAAGACCGATGCTCTTGTCGAGTGCATCGACGAGCTGTGTACCCTTGGATCAAATGGCTCCCTCTGCTCGGCGCCCCAAGCCTTTGGCATATCAGCTTTGTACCACGGGGCGGGTGGCATGGACCTTGGTGCGCTGCTCAGCCCCAGCGAAAGTCGCCATCAACCGCCCGCATACCAAGACATTGCGCGCACGTCGGAGCCCTCAACGGTGCGGTCCGAGACTGACTCGAGTCCACCGCGGTCAAAAGCCGACATCCGTGAGTACAATCCGGCCAGAGACAGCGTGAATTCTATTCTTTCTCTACCTGGCATCGCTAATCTACTCGTGCTTTTCCTCAAGCGCCGTCTACATTCTCTTCGCACCAAGGGCGGGGAAAGCGACGGCGGACTGACCAAGGGCGAAAAAGCCCCACCGCTGGATCTGCCAGCTCCAAGGACAGGGCCTGGAAGCGCAGCATCGAGCAGCAGCTGCTCAACTTCGGCGAGAGCCTGGCGCTGCTCCGGGACGAGGTTGCCGAGATGCGGAAAGAGAGGGACAGAGAGCGCTCCACGCCGCTGGACTTGCCCCGCACTCGCGCCGTGACGCGCTCCGTCAGCGCACGCCCCGAGTGCGCCGCCACCGCCCGGCGGCTGGATGTGGTGGAGCATCACCTGCAGCGGATGCATCGACGCCTCGGCGCGATCGAAAACGGCGTGCGCGAGGCCGACGACGACTGTAGAGGCCGGCTCGACGAGCGAGACGGCGAGCTGGAGGACCGGCTGGATGACTGTTTCACCGACGTTAACGATACCGTCGACGCGAAGCTTGATGATTGGCTGTTGGACCAGAAGGCGGACCTGCAGAATTTTATCAAGGATGAGATGAATAATGTCGAGGAAAATATCAGAGAAGATCTTCGTGCCGCGTTGTGATGCTTATTTCTGGGGAGTTTTGTAGGTACGGTCAAGATGAGGCGTTTTGATTTTAGGACGGGCATGAGTATCATGAGGCGGCGTCTTTATCGAAGTTCCTCCATTGGCATGTTTGATGGGAGTAGTGGGGACGTCCAGCGGCATTGGGTGATGGTTGCGTGGGGCGTATTTGGAGTCATCAAGGCAAAACGTAGTTGGATGGTGTTATGGCTGGCTTTCTGGTGTTGTTATCAGCGAGAGCATCGTGGTGGCGAAATAGGCGTGGTCAAGAAAGATGTATTTTCCTAGCGAGCGATCTATGCCACAGCGAGCTATACAAGAGCTCATGCGCTTTTGAATCTACTTTCCTATAAACCGCAACCTTCCTCTCCATGAAGCTTTGTAGTGCCGCAAGAGAGGGTAGGCCCGGGGCCAGGTATATGGAGCGTAGAGGGAGCCGGCGGTGGTCAGAAGGCAGAGCGCGGGTCAAGACCGAGTAGCAAAGATAGAATTGCCGAAATGATAGTGCCTCAAGCGGTTTATAGCGTGAGGAATCCCACTCACCCAGGCTTTTCGACTTCGATGTCTGGAGCAGCCTTGACTCGGCGCCGGCAAACTATACCAACGTGCCACCACCAGCCCACAACAAGAGCGGGGGATAGAGGAACGGCAGTCACCCACGCAGGCAGACGGTCCCAATAGACTCTCAGACACAGGCTCTTGGCGCTGTCATCTTCGGGCCTACTCTTTTTCTCCGGGCGCAATCCATCAGACCCGTCCAGACACATGTTTCAGCGCCGGAACGGGCAGACAAATTGCACCGAGATAGAAGGTACGGCAATCCGCCCACCCCAAATGGATGCCCCTGCAGACCCCCGGTATTACCCAGGTGCACGAAGCATGGCCTGCTCTTTTTCTCTGCGCCTACTGGCTCCAGCCCGGTGATCCACCACCTACCCCTCCACCCAACCGGCCTTCTTGAGCAGCCCTGACTCCGACCAGTGTGCAGTTGTGTTGTCAAACCGGCGGTCTTGACGAGCTGGCTCCGCTGTTCAGGATCGATGCGGTCGGCGATTCAAGGACGCAACAGAACGGACGCGGTGGCCCCGCTGGACGAGCGGACGGGCAGAAGGCCTCTATGGGCCTGCGAGGAGCGAGCGGATGGGGACGAAGATGGAACCGCGGGCGGCGGCGATGATGCGGAGAGGTCGGGGTGGCTGCGAGCGCGGGACGGGAAGAGCTTCGAGGCGCTAGCGCGTCGGCGAGAAACTCGAGACGCGTGCGGGGCGGAGGTTGACCGAGCGGCGCGTCGATGACATAATCAACCGGCACCACGTCCCTTCCTCGCTCACGTTCGCCGCGCCTCTACCGCCCACCGCACATCTCCTCCATCAACGCTGTGTCGCCGCGGCTCCCTCAGCTGCCATCTACGGCGTCTTCCGGGCCTCCCGGCGCTTCAAAGATACCTTCTCCTGCGTCCGCAGCTCCATAGGCCCTACCGAGTCGTGCGACAACGAGGCTGGGTGCAACGGTTGGCCTGAAGTTTTTGACGCATAACCCTCCAGCTCTAGTAATAACTCTGATGTCTCTGGAGACCTCCCCAAGAATCGCAATGCTGGTGAAGTACTCGGCCTGGTCAGGTCGTTCGTCCCGGCAACGGCTGTCACAGTGTACCTATCCAGGAATAGAATCCGGAAACGCGCCATTGATGCTATTTGCAGTATCGCTTGGGGATCTGGACCATGGCCAGCTGTCCCGAGCTCTGCAGATCTGCTACAGTTGTATTCGGGGAAAGGCGGCCAGCTTGTTTCAGCCGTCGATCCTGCACCTGGCCAGAGTCGCGGCAACAGCCCACCCTCGTATGATGAGCTTGTCCTGTCATCCCCACCGCCCATACGTCCTCAAAAGCGGCCTCGACTCGAGCCTCGGTCTAGAGCGAGTAGTGACGACCAGATCCGCCATATTGCAGCCCAAATCTTCGCTAAGCGGCAGGGTCAGCTTCGTGAGGAGATCAAGGAACAACTTCTGGCAGATAATGCGCTTCGCGATCGCCTCACCCGTGGAATACTCGAAAATATGCGCGAAGAGGTGGGTACGCAGATTCAAGATGGTATGCGTGGAGTTCGTGAGCATACCAATGATTGCGTTGCGAGAAACATGCAAGAGGCCGAGGGTCGCATACTATCGCGAGTAGAACGCAGTCTGGAACAGTTGAGCAGCCACTTGCAACAGATGGATGAACGGGTGCGTCGGACAGACGAACGCGTCGAGCAGGCTGAGGAGCGGATTGAAGAAGTCGACGAGGTGCTTCAAGATGCACTGACGGAAGGTGTAAGCGAAACAATTGATTGAGGACCAAATGATGAGCATTAAGGATGAGCTTCGGGATGCCATTGCAGAAGAATTGAAGAATGCGGAGGACCGGATAAAGGATGAACTCGACGGAATAAGTTTTCGAATTTCTTTCTGAATATCTCTCTCGCTACTTCTATTGTTCTTCCATGCTCTCTTCTCGGCTACTCTATATATAGAACGACGACCCGTCCAACGTCGTATCTCTCCACTCTAAAGGGTGGTCGATCAGCGAATCTCGGGCAAATCAGTTCATGGTCTGTTGAAAAAACCACGAGGCATTTTCGATCATCAAGCCTTAGGGTAAAGGCATTTTCTGGTGGATGCTGTTGTTAAAGCGGCGGTAAGAGCGGAACAGCCAAACACAGGTCCGACAAGCTGCACGAAGCCGCACGCGTCGTTGACACGGCAACAGGCAGTGTAGAACGCGTTAGCCCGCCGGCTCCAAGCCCCAAGCCCCGTTCACCGACACCGCTATGTTGCGCCGCTGCATCATCGACGCCTGGCTGGACAGTATCCACCCACACTCGCCTCCGCCCTATACGGGCATGCTTGCCTCGCGTCCGGCCTCATCGCGCGCCATGTCGCCCACTCCGCGATCCACCAGACCCATCCAGGAAATCGCCGACCTGGCCTTCGAGAACGGCTTCCGATACGTCTTGCTGGACGACGCCGACGACGAGACGCTGGACGCCGACATCAGCGTCCTGCGCGACCGCCTGCTCGACATCAACCAGGGCACCGGGGTCGTGCCCGACGCCGTACGGGTACGCTCTCCCCTCTCGGCGACATGCCTCCCAGCTGACTGAGCGAAGCCATGCGTCCAAGCGCTACTACACGCCCAGCGTGCCCGCTTTCGAAACCACAACTACGCCTCGCCGCAGGAGGAGCGCTGCCCGCCCTTGGAGCTGCAGCTCGAGTTCCGCGACGTGTAAAACATTACCCGCCGGTCTGCCCGCTACGATGCATTCGCGTAATACTCCGAGGCGGCGTGGAGCGACGCCGTGTACAGCAACGTCCTGCAGACCGCGCTCCAGCCCTAGCCGCACGTATTCTAGGAGAACATGTCCGTCCCGCCCCGGCCCGCGCAATATGAAAGCCCCAGCGCACCAACCAACCACCCAGCCCGCCACACGTCGAGCCCTGCATCCCCGCCGCCCGCGGACGGAAACGCGGCGCGGAAAGCTGCTTCGCGCGCAGCGCAATCGCTGCCGGGGTGCCGCTCGCTCGACCGACGCCCCCCTTGCGTTGACGCCGCGCCGCTCACTCTCGCAGTCGGCGTCCTCCCCCCACCCCCGCTGTCTCGATGGTTCGGGGCGTCGGGGACGGAGTGGTGCGCCCGGCTCGGAGGGGAGGGGGCAGGACGCGAGGTGCTGGTTTCTGCCGGAGCGTCCCCGGCGCGAGGGAGGACTGGCGTGCAGCGTGGGGGATTGCTTTCGCGCTTCTTCGAGATGGTCTGCGGACTCCGGGGATTTTGCTGTGGGGTGAAGCGGTGGGAGGGGAGGAGTTGATTGGAGGTGCTTATGGTGTGCGTGCCGTGCGGGTGGCGGGGCGGACTGCGCGCTCAGGCGGCTCGAGACGGTGGGGGTGTGGGGGGTTGGCGCACTCTGTTGCTGCAGGTGGAGCATGGGTGCTTGTTGATGGACTGGGTTGGATGTTCTCTCGGATCCGGCATGCACGGAGCGGTGCGAGGGGGAGGATGGAGGCTGGTTTTGGCGATGTGTGCTTTCCTAGTTGGGGCACGAGTGGGTAGTGCTGTTGAGCAAGCTGGGGGCACTGTGAACAGAGCAATCCACGCCGGCTTCGTTTCCCGCGTGGTTTGACGTGTCGTGTGTGGTGAGCTGCCCAACCCCTCCTTTCGGATTGCAACGCTCCTTGGGAAGCCTACTTCCCTCACTCCTCGGGTGCATGGTACTCGGGCGTGGATGGCGGCAATCTACTAATCCCCCCGAAGCGTGGGAGAAGATTGACTGATTCGAACAGGACGTTAGCGGCGTGCTTTAGAATCCGTCGAGGAGGTGGCGACGTGCTTACCCTCGCGTAACGTGCATGATCTCGTAGAAGATGAAGATGAAGCGGTCAAGATAGAGACGTAGGACAGCGGCAGACCCTTTCCAAGTCCCCACGTCAAGCACCGTCCCTCCAGTACACCTTGTATCTGCCGGGTTTCCTGCACCACCTCCTGCCGGTCTCTCTGCGCCGCGCCAGCCACCCGCATCTCAATTCCCGTCTCGCGCAGCCGTGCAAGGTTCTACCGGTAGGCGGCTGGGTTAGGACTTCGCACCCTTCTTCCTCCTCCTCCTCGCCGTCTCTCCAAGTCAGCTCCACCGCCCCAGCCACCGTTGCCGCTGACTGACGCCACGATCGTTGACATTCTCACCACCAACCGCCTCAGCCCGCCTTTCCCCTCCGCAGATCCACCCCCGTCTGCTCGTGTGTGCCAACCAGCCAACCCCGCGCCCTTCATCCCACTCCCTCGCTGCTGCTGACGAACGCCCTGAGAAAGAGGCGCTGGAGTCGAGATCCCGGCCGGCGGCTTGCCTCGAGGTCCTGCTGCGTGGTTTGTTTGCCGGCAGCGGCGGCGGCGTCGAGATGCATGTCGGGCCATTGGGGGCGAGCAGAAGGTCGCTCTAAGAGGCTAGCCCCACCGTGTCGTCCCGCTAGCAGCTAGGCTAGCGTTGGTCTCGTTTGCTGGAGCCAATGGGAGGCTTGGTCGTTAGCGAGGCGTGGGAGGAGCGCCGAAGATGCAAGACAACGTGGTGGAAATTATGCATGTGGGTGGAAGGAATTATCTTCCTATAGCCGTAGGCGCCCGTGTACACGTAGCCGTTGTACGCGCTATAGGTGATATCGCCTTCTTCCGTCTTTACGAGCGCCGGCTTCCCTAGCGGCTCGATCGTTACTACGGGGGTACCCATCGTTGTAAAGTTACCCGGCTAGTAATCGGCTAGGGTGCGTAGGGAGAGGATTCCCGTCTGTAGAACGAGACGGATAACCTTATAGGCCAGATCGCTAGAAAGCATTACGCCCTCGGGCGGGATATAGTCTTTATTAACGACTATATCGACGTCGTAAAGTGGGAGATCCTTAACGTCCTTCTAAATTACTGACGACTTACGAGTCGTAGTGGCCCTCTTGATTGACGTTACCGGCTGCGTGCCGATCTTCCATTCTGTGAACTTGAAGTCGGGAGGTGTTACTTCGTCCGACATGCTGGCGACTGCGTATGCTTCTAGGTCCTGTTGTGTTTACCAACTGGCTTTCGAGAAAAGTATACTGACTTGCACTGTAGAGGTAGAACGGGTTGCGGCGGGTAAAATAGACGACACATGCTTGGAACCAATAGTTGTTTTGGTGAGTGAGCACTATCAAGGAGAGAATGCCGACAAGTCTGAGCTGCACCTCTGCAGGGAGCACGTGAAGGAGCAAAATTCGTCGAAAGACAGGCATCTCGGCGCCGACGGCCCGGTGCAATTGGTCATGGCATTCTGTGAGCTGTGGGCGTGCATCCTCAGCGCGGGCAGCCTTGACAAACGAGATAGCGGCGAGATCTCACAGGCGACCAACGCGGTGCTAAAAGCGTGGCCGACATAAAAGACAACGAAATACCTCCTCCCACGCCAGCTTGCAACAGTGCTCCGTCTCAGCGCGTGCTATCACTACCAGCGGCCTACCGCAGCCGTCCGCCGGGGGGAATCAACGATGCTGCGACCTACTCCGCAATATCGTGCCTCCAGCCCGTCTCACGATGGAAGCACGCTGTGGCGTGCAGAGCGGAGCCAAGAGCGGGCAAACGACGCCAGGTCAGTCTCCACGCCTCCCCATCTCCGCACTCTGCACCGCACCGCACCGCCGCCATCCACCGACCCCAGACGGTCCGCCCTCTCCTCTCGACTCCGCCCCGCACCTGCGTTTCCCCGCCACCCAAGAGCCAGGGCTGCCCATCCCAAAGCCCGAAGGGAAGCCGGGGGCAGGCAGCAACACCCCCGCGCGGGCCGCCGCGCCACAGAGAACCTCGTTGAAAAACACAGGGTTGCCGTGCTCGTCAGTGGAGGGCGCGTCCAGCGGCGAGCCGAACTCAGGAGCAGGTCGGGCCTCGCGCACCCGGCAACGGGGGCCAGCAGGGGCCTTGCAGTCGCCGCTGCGGCGGCCGCCGTTCCCGAATCGGCGTCCTTGGCACCGCTTGCGGCACGGTAGCGTGGTGGCGAGCGCTCGGCGCAGAGTCAGGGCTGCTCCGCACCTCGTCGCGCAGGAAGCCTGGGCGGGCGGGCGTCTCCGCGCATGTCCGGCGCGGAGGGCGTCGTTGTCGCGCGTGGATGCTGGCTGTTTTTTTGTTTCTAGAAGCGGCGCCCTGTCCCCCTCGCGCTTTATGGCTGCCTCGGGCCTAGGTCCGGGCAGCTGGTATCTCGCGCACAACGCGCCTGTGGTGGTACGGTGGGAGAACGAACGGTAGGGCTGGAAGACTCTAGAGCAGACTTGTCGCGTCACCTCCGACCTGGGTTTGGATGCTGCTTAGCACACGGCTTTACTTCGTTTTAGCATTCCCGTAGTGCTAAGGAATGACGCCCGCAAGAAGACACTGTCCATTCATTTATTAGATATGTCCAATTATCATTCTTATCATTATCTACTTGCTTCATAGAGAATATCCTGGAATTCATGGAATAGAAAAGCGTAGTATCTTTGGAATGGAGGAGGAAACGAGCTTAACGGTCTACGATATATAGCGATTACATGACGTTTTAAAATGGAATTTTCTATTTGATCTTCTCCTACTTTATAAAAAAATTCAAAAGATCTCTTAAAGTTTTCCAACTCTAACCTGATTTCTACGAACGTGGAAGTCGCGATGCCGTCGAGATTGGCCCGCCGCGCAGAGCCATTTCTACAGGCTCGGCCCATGGCGCAGGGCCATTCCTGCAGGCTCGGCCCACGGCGCAGGGCCATTCGTGGAGGGTTGGTGCGGCGCCTTGCCCGGCTATCTGCATAGTATGACCACGCTACCACTTTTCTTTTTTCCACCGGCGCGTCCGTGCCAGTTGTTCCATTCCGCGCCCTGTCTTTCTGCCTCGCGCTGGTTTCGCACAACTTCTTCTCTCCAGGCTCTTAGCTGCCGGGCCCACGTCTCTCCCGTCTTCCTGTGCCGATAAGCGGTCTCGATGGCGCCGTAGCTCTCCTCCATTTCGTGCTGTATTGTTGCAAGGAGATGGACTACGAACAGAGCAAGGTTGATAGTAAGCTTGTCCTCGCCGCAATCTATCCATGGCACGGTTGCGGCTTTGGCGGTCGGCAGTGAGGCGCAAGTTGGCCCACTTGCTCCAAGCGTTGACGTCCGGCCAGTCGTTGCTGACGTGATGGCTGGTGGTCTGTTTGCTTGTTGCGTGGTGACGGCCTGGAAGCGTCGAGGTGAAGCCGGGCGGGCAGTGGTGGAAACTATGTTTGCAAAGCTGCGGATAATGGTGAAAGCAATGCGGTAAGCCAAGCGGGCGGCAGCCAAAGCGATGAGTATAAGCTGCGGATGACAGTGAAAGCAGTGATTGCCAGTGAAAGCAGTCAGTGTCTGAAACCAGGAGAATCGCAGTCAATGCAGCCGTGATGGAAGCAACGCGTGACAGTAAAGCGTCAAAGCGGTGACCATAAAGCTGCGGATGATAGCCAAAGTAAGACAGTCAAAGCGGCGTGTGTGAATCCAGTGGACGACAGATGGCTACAAAAGAGCACTCCCACTCACCCAGTCCCTCACCGCGCTCCTCCCCACCCGCCAACATGGCATTGCACCACGACCGCGTCGGCCATCTGCTTGGCTCTGGCGGCAGAGGCGGCGTCTACGCCGCGTACATCGACGGTCGCCCTTGTGCGCTCAAAATCGTGGTGATCCTCTCCCACTGCCCGCCACGGCCGCGCTGACCAGCACAGTTCGACAACCCGCAGCTCTTCGCCGCCGAGCTGGCCGCGTACACCGTCATCGCCCGCGTGCCCGCCCTGCAGCGGCACCTTTTGCCCGTTCTATGGCGTGTACGACGGCGCCGACTTGCTGCTCGACACGCCGTGCCACCCGCGCGCTCTGCGTCTGGCGCTGCTGCAGGGCGCGCCGCTCCACGAGGTGCTGGCCGAGCGCGACGACGTCCAGCACGCGCTGGCCGAAACCGTGCGGCTGCTCCACGACGCCGGCGTGTGCCACGGCGACATCCGCCCCGCCAACATCTTCGTCCACGGCGTCGGCGTCTGCTTGCTGGACTCCAGCAAGTCCGTCCTGCGCTCCGCCGTGTCGCCAGTGCGCTGGCAGCACGCCACCCGCGTCGACCGCGCCTCTCTCCGCGCCGTGTTCGCCGACCTGGACTCTCGCGAGGCACGCACCCGCCCCTCCGTGTGTCGTCTCCGCTAACCCGCTGCAGGCTTCGCGCCACGTCCTGGCGCTGCTCAACCGCCCGCACCCCAACGACCCCGGCTACCAGTTACAACTCGCCCGCCACCTGGGGCGCATCGCCCAGCCCGACCCGGCCATCATCCGCGCCGCCCTCCGCGCCGTGCCCGTCCCATCCGCCCAGCTCGCGCTGGTTCTCGGTCTCGCGCTCGCCCGCACCAGCGACGCCGACGCGCTGCGCGTCCTCTACTCCGCCATCTCCCGCCCCGCACCTTCCAACAACGACGACGACGACGACGACGACGACGGCGCGCCCGCCGCCATCAGCCTCCAACTCCTGACCTTGGCGGCGCGCGCTGCCAGCAGGCTCGAGGCGGCAGGCGCGCGCGCCGACATGCCCCCCGGCGCCACCGCCGTCGGCCTCTTCCACCAAGCCATCGCCCTCGCCTCCCGGCTCCGCGGGCCCGCCCACCCCAACACGATGGGGCTGCGGGTCTCGTACGTCCGGCACCTTTACCAGCAGGGAGTCTATCAAGGCGTCGTGGTCGTCGCGGCGGGCCTGGTCGCGGACGCGGCGGCGGCACCGGCGCTCGGGGAGCTGCGCAACGTGCTGGCGGATCTGGAGCGGTTGCTGCGCACGATGACCCGGAGTGTGCGGGGCGACGATGGCGATGAGGGCGTGTAGGCTGACGCTGAGCATTTGGAAAGGACGCTGGGTGGTCTGTGTTACGGCGCAGCCTCCACAGGTTGAGGAAGTTGGAGATCAGCCCCGCCGGAGCGATAAGTCGGAACTACAAGAAGCCGAGGACACGTGACTATCATGATCAGTAGGACCCACTCGCTTAGTTGCCAAGACCAACTAAGCAGGCAAGACTAACTGAGCCAACTCGCTCAGTCAACACCTCTCGATCAGTTGCCAAGACTAACTGATCGCGCTCCACCTACTGAGCATATAGATTGTGTACACTTTCCTACAGTATATATAGCTTCACTCTTTAGCTAGCATTTGACCCTCCGTGGTCAACTTTAATAATAGAATTTGGACTCTATTTGTTGGAAAGCACATGTACAATCGTTGCTAGATCAGGTATAGCTTTGAGCTTGAGTATAAGGCGGGCACCTCTCCTGCCCCCCTCACCAACTCATGCCAAGAATCGTACTCCATTCTGCACCGCTTCAATTGTCAACACTATTGGTAACACGGCCTTCGCACGCAGTGCTCAGTTACGTGCATTCGTCACTTCGTTCTCGCTCACCCTCTCTTGTACCCACTCAAGGTAAACCCCCAGTACGGCTTACCACCCTCTTTGGTGTTTGGATCCTTAGAGGCAGAGGCCCGCCGTTACAGTCTGCACGAGGCGGCCAGGGTGGCTTCGGAAGGGAAGTGAGCTTGGGTGACGTCGGCTTCGGAAAGGAAAATGGAGGATGCTCTACTGTTGGTGAGCAGGATTAAATTGCTGAAAACATGGAGCTATGCACATTCCCACTCTTGCACTCGTGAGCTTCGTCACCCATCCTCCTTACCCTTATTCGTCCATCACCATTCCTGCGATTGGCCATCACAGTTACAAAGACAAGTCTCGAATTTCAGGTTGTCTGCGCCATGGAAACTTGAAAGAGTACCAAATGGATCGTCGCGCACAAAGGCCAGGTGCTGAATGCGCAAAAGCTGTGTCTAAGGCAAACCCAGATGCTAGGTCTGATGTCCACACTCAAGTGGAATGCGTGGGCCGCTATGGGCTCGTGGTGGGTCGACGGTGGTAGTGGTGGGCGGTTGGTGGTGGTGGTTGTGGTTGTCGAGGTGTTGTGCGACCGGCGGTGGTGGAGGACACGCTGCGGCGCAAAAACGAGGCCGCCTCACCCCGCGCCGCAGCACGGGTGGGCACCCTGGTTACGGCAGTGAGGCAGGAGCCGTGAGGACAGATGGCCAGTGCGAGTAGCCCGTGTTGAGGCCTCTCGGTCGCCTTCCATAGCTGCTGTGTAGCTAATGATCAGGACATCCAACCCGACTTGCCAACAGCGCACAGTGGGAGGAGCCCGCGCCGTTGAGGAGACAATTCCCCTCCCAGGCAGCACGGCGTTCCCAGGGCGGGGCGGATTCAGGCCAGGTTCTTATGCGGCGCATAATCTCTGCGCCCGCCGTCGTCATAGAAGGCATAGCCGCGACGCTCGGCGCGGTGCTCGTGTAGCAGGTCTCACGGGTTTGTCAACCGTCTCCGCCGCTGCACGCCATCGACGTGCGCGCATCACGACAGTCATGGAGTCGCTGCCCGTCGCCGCAGGCGCAATCGCGAGTGGTACGGCACGTGCAAACCGCGTCCTGCCACGGGTCCTACGGCCGCCGCGCAAAGTAGCATAGAACTCGCAGGCAGGGCGGATGGGACTGCGGGCTCCTATCTAGCTTATCTTTTGCTCAGCGCAGGTCACTTCCATTTCAAAGTAGGGGAATTAGCCTGTCCAGGGTACAATTGATGATCTAAGTTTACTTCATACCGGCATACGTACCCTACAATGCTGGCGTGGAAAGACACGCCAGCCCCTCCCCGTCCATATTTCATCCCGCCATTGCTTAGTTGGGAAACCGCTTGAACTTGTGAGCCGTGCCGCGCTTCTCCCCAGGCCTGAGGTGGCGGCTGGTACAGCCACATGCTCTCGACGATCAACCGTCGTAAAAGTCGTCGTCCTGTGCATTCGCCCGTTCGCCGTCACGCTCCTCGAGCCGGCGATAAGCCTGCTCTCTGCCGTCGCTCAGCTCCTCCGGGGGCGTCTCCTGCCGTTCGTGCCATGAAATGTCGTCGGGAACGTTGGGAACATCTGCGGGTTTCCGTGGTCGCTTCTTCTCGGCTTGTTCGAGGTAAGCGCAGAGTTCGGCATGGGATATTTGGATGGTGAGGCCATCCGCCGCGGCCTTGACCTTGGCATTGGTCAACGAGGGATGGAGGAAGTCGCACAGCTGCATCTTCAAGTAGCCGGGGACTACGTCGCCGGCCGGAGTACGGATGACCTAGAGCCACAATCAGCACATATATCTGTCAAGGGCTTCGGATGTACTCACCTGTACGGTTTTGTCCACGCGTTTACATTCCTTCCGCTCACCCTGTGCATTCGTCTCGGTGAACCCAGCCACCCGCCATAAAAGGATGGCGGCCTCCTTGGACGGCTGTCTTCTACCTAGCCCGTACTCAACATCGAATCCAACAACAACTGCAATCTGTCCTCCAGAGCCTCGAATGTAGCTCTCTGCGATCGCGGGAAGTGCTTTGCGCTTTTGACTGTACGAGACCTCGATTATAGCCGTGGGCCAGTAAGCGTCGCCGCAGCAGAACTGTTCATCAGGATCCCGACGGATTTTGCCGGGGAGATAAAGCGTAGCAGAGCCGGATGAGTAAATCTCCTCGATGGCATCGCTTAGTTCTGGGTGGGCACGGGCGAGTCGTTCAAGCTCACCTTCAATGCGACGGGTGAGCTTTTTGATAAGGATTTCGTGCAGTACCGAAGGCATCCGAAGCGTCAGCTCACTCGCGCCTGGGTCGTAGTCCCAGCGCAGTTTGAAGTTGACAAAGCGCTCAAGGTCCTCGTTGGCGGCGATCCGGCGCTGGAGTGTCTGGTGCTGATCCGGCGACAGCGGAAAGCACGCCCACGATGGGGTCGGCAACGACGCAGTCGGAGTCGGTGGAGGCACGGTCGCGTCGCGCCAGCGAGCTCGAATGGCGTCGAAGACCTGCGTGACTTGAGGATCGGGGTCGACTTCAGGGCGTGAGAGAGGCAGCGACGGCGGTGAGCGCTGGGCAGGGCAAAGGCCCGCTGCGGAAGATGCGATCGTGGAGAGGAAAGTCATGGTCCTGGCGTGATGGAGTGAGAGACGCGACGAGGGTGTGATCGAGTTGACGCGACAAGGCAGCTGCGGCTGTGGCGTGACGCAATGGATCACGTGACCACAACCTTGCCTACCAGCCGGTCTGGGTCTGCTGTACCGCCGGCTCTGCTCCCGCTGCAGTTATCGTTGAGCCAAGTGCCGCCCAACGCGACCGCGGCGGCGTTGATCTTGCTTGTCCTTGCTGACGTTACAGAACCTGGATCGCAAGCAGGTCGTATAAGCTTCGAAATGGGTCCCCGACGCATGAACACTTGGTGGATTGCTGTGTTTCTTCCGCGATGAGGCATTTGCGTCTTCAACGCCGGTGGGGATGGCAGAGACGAGAAGAACGTGCGGGAGAGGGAGTGCAAGGATGCGTGGACACGAACCAAGTCGAGGGCTCCCCTGTTTAGCACGGTCTGCAGCATATTACGGTGGGCCGGAACGAGGTGCGCGCCATCTGGCATAAAGGGTCACATCCACTTTTTACAACTTACGAAGTTACTACCTTATATGCCACCTTCGTAGCGCGATACACGACCAACGAGCGCCGAACAAAATTAATAATATATACGAAAGTTATAGAGCTCGAGAAGCGCTATAAAACCAGATATTAATCGTAAGAACCTATCGTAGTTTTATAAAGATATTCGGTCGCGAAGATATTTGGTCGCGAAGTTACTATCTTACCTACTACCTTCGCAGCGCGATGTACGACTAACGAGCGCCTGATAAAAATAATAATATACACAAAAGTTATAGAGTTTAAAAAGCGCTATAGAACTAGATATTAATTATTAAAATCTATCGTAGTTTCGCGAAGACATTTAGTTGTAAAGTAGGTATCGCGAAGCAGTGCTAGCGAATACGGATATAAGGAAAAGTGGATGTGACCCTGTATGCCACGTGGCGCGCACCTCGTTCCGGCCCACCGTAGCCTGGAGGTCGCCGCCCTCGCTTCGGCCTTCGACCTGCAGAAGCTCGGACTTGGCCTCCGCACACGCTCCCGCCAGTCGACCCCAGCATCCTCTCCGCCGCCAACGTCGACCTCGACTGCTGGCTCGTCCTCGCGGCATCTCCTCCCCTCCTCTTCCTCCTTCCCCACCGCTGCCGGCGCCCGCAGCGCCCCGCTGCCGGTGCAACCAATACACGCATCCCCATCAGCACGTACGCGAGGCAGGGGGCACAACGAGTAAGAGGGCGCGGTGGCGCTAGTCGTGCCGGGCAGGTCGATCGACAGCGTCAGCGACGGCGACCAGTGAGAGAGCCTGCGTGGCCGCCGCCATGGGCCCGAGCCGACACGACTCACCAAGCCGCTCGCAGCTTTGGCTTTCTGGCTGCAAGAATGGGCGAGTAAAGATGTGTTAAGGCGGGCGAGGGCGGACAAAAGCGGACGAATGCGCCCGGAGGTAGAGCTTCCATCATGTTCCGTGCTCCGCAATATTCGAGGCGTCGTTCAGTTGGACAAGTGTCAACCACATTGGCCCGCAAATCACGTGCTTCATTTGCTTTTTTATACACGCGTTCTTTCTTTGCTTTTCTCGCTACGCCATCACCTACCCCTACACACCTCATATGTCCAGTTTATGCGTATTTCCGTAAATCCGATTATTACACGTATATAGTAGACCTCAGTAGCAATAATGAGAAGATAGATAGATAGATAGATAAATTCATTTCTTCCCGATATAGCTCCCTTACGGGTCCATGCGGGGCAGGCTATCTGTAATTATTTTACATGAGAGGGAAAACCTTATTTGCTAGGCAAAAACCCCTCCTCTCTATTTAGGTGTGTCTTCCTCTACTTATTCTATTTTTCCTATTTACCGGTAGTAGCTACTATAGCAGCCCTTTATTTAATTACTAGTATTACCCTTCTTAGTTTCCAGCTTAGTTCTCCTAGCCGTTTTTCTAATGGTCCTCCTAGTAATCCTCTCGGTAATTCTTCTAGTAGTCCTCCTAGTAGTCCTCTCGATGGTTCTTCTAGAGTATCTCCCTCGCTATACTAAACTAATTTAGTATACCTAGCTAAAGGAACCAGCTTACTACGGCTCTTATATCCTTCTTTATAGATAGAAGTATATAGAAGTTAGTAGTTTCTACCTCTTAGAGTATCTAGACTCTATTTTACTAGAAATAATAGTAGAAGAGAAGGATATACTTTAAAGTCTATCTATACTAGCTATATAGATAGACTAGGCTAGGATGCCTAGGTACCTTACGCCTAAAGAGGAAGTCTTCTAGGCTAATATTTTTAGTACGTAGTAGGGTAGTAATTATACTTTATAGCTTAGATAACCTATAGTAGAGGTATCTAAGCTTTAGGTTCTACTTTATATCTTAGATAACTAGCTTATTTCTCCTCGCCTAGCTTATCTAGATCTTCTACTTTTCTTTCTAGATATTTCTAATTATTCTATAGAGCCTAGTTCTTTTAGAGAGTTTTTATATACTAGAAGGCCTATTTTCTAGAAGAGTATTAACCCTACTTTATAGTAGTATTCCTCTAGCTAAGCTAGGCTTTCCCCTTACGCCTAGTATAGCTCTTATAATATCTTTAATATCCTAATAGGTTTTTTTAATTACTATAGCTATTAGACCTTCTTTAGACCAGAGTGTATAGGTTATAGTTAGCTTATTAAGGTGGAGTAAGAGGGGGGGAATCTCTATCTTATATTCTAAGACCTATATATTAGTAGACCTATATACCCCTAAGATGGTACGTAGGCACTAGTTCTAGGTCCTTTCTAGTGGCTTTATTACTATCTTCTTCTAGCCTCGGGTTCCCTCTAGGGTATATTACACCCCGTAGCTATAGAAGAGAACTAGTCTAACTACTACTATATAGATATAGCGTAATATAGTATATAGACCTAACTATAAAGATTTAAAAGTGTTGAACGGTACGAGAAAGTAAGACGCTACTGGTTTTCTTATTTATACTACTAAGGTCCGCTATATACGTATAATGATCGGATTTACGGAGATACGTATAAAAAGAAGTAAATGAGTTTTATAGGGTAAAGTGTATAGTACGGCAATAAGCAAAGAAAGAACCCGTGTATAAGTAAAAGCAAATAAAGCACGTGACTTGCGGGCCAATGTGGTTGACAAAAAGTAATGAATTATAACTAATATATCTAGTTAAGATTCACAAGCGCATGTGTATATCGCGTTGTATGACATTACTTGTTAGAATGCGACCGAAAAGTGCATTTTCTAGCTAGACAACATTTCCTAGCTAGAAAGTCAACCTAGTCTATCTTGATAACAACCTTCCCGACATGCTTTTGCTCTAACAGGTACTGGAAGGCGTCTTTTGTCTGGCTCAGTGAGAAGATCTGCTCATCGATGACAGGGCGGATGTTATTGGCCTCGATAGCGCGGTTCATTTCCTCAAATTGCGTGCGAGATCCAACCACAAAGCCACGGACAATGCACAGGTTGAAGGAGCCAGGCTGCTCCTCGGGCTGGCCTCCGACGAAACCGATTATGCTAATGATGCCATCGATGCGGACTGACTTGATCGACTGAGCTAAGGTCGCAGGCCCACCGACCTCGATGACAACATCAGCACCGCGACCACCAGTGAGCTCCTTCGCCTTCTCTCCCCAATGAGGAGTCTTAGGGTTAGGGTTAGGGTTAGGGTTAGGGTTAGGGTTAGGGTTAGGGTTAGGGTTAGGGTTAGGGTTAGGGTTAGGGTTAGGGTTAGGGTTAGGGTTAGGGTTAGGGTTAGGGTTA
>JAJVDC010000287.1:0-35251 GCA_021436925.1 Neofusicoccum ribis
GTATTCTAGTTAATTAGATTTACTAAATATCTCGTATTAAAGAGTGCCTTTAAGGTAGTCTAACCTATTAGAGTATTAATAAGAATGTCTAAGATAATTCTCTTACTAGCTCTTTTAGAGTTTACGTCTAATAATAAAAAGCTTAAAACTACTACTAGGCTTGGTCTTTTTTTAAGTTATTATAGTTCTTAAAACCCTAGATCTTAGGGATTTTACCCTTGTCTTAAAAGCTACGCTTCTTGTATAAGACGCCTATAACTAGCGTACGTTTAGAGTTTGAAGAGCTCTATTTAGATTCTCTTAACTAGAACCCTCTATAACCCCGAGAAGTAGATCTAGATTAGCCGCCTAGGTTGATAGTATCGCTATATAAGCGCTTCCGACTCTTACTATTATTCTTAATAGTAGCGGCCTCCTTTATAGTCTTAGTAAGATTTATTATTACTTTAATACGCTAGATGGCTACGTAAAAGTCCTTAAGACGATCTATATTATAGAGGAAGTTACTCTTAAGTAACTCTTTTTAGTACACCTCTAGGAGGCGTGTATAGTAGAAGTCTATTAATAGAACCTTATTATTAATCTCGTAAAAGAGCTATTTAAGAGCACCTTTAAGACGCGTATAAAACGTATAATACTTAGTACTAGGGCGTATAGTAGTAGCCTAGAACGTAGATACACTCTCTAACCTCTATAAGGCGGGGTCTTTAATTTGATTTTAAACAATTTACTTAAACTCGTTAAATAGAAGTAGACCTTTCTCTTTATCCTTAAGCCTCTAGTAGACGGGATTTAAGAGAGCCCTATTCTTACTAAGGCCCTAAAGGGCCTAGCGGGTGCGTTCTTTATAGTTGAGCTACTAAATTCCTATAAGAGAGAATACGTTATAGACCTTCTTAATCTATATATTAAACGCCTACTACGTAGTTATCTTAAGCGATAGAGGTTAGCGCTTATTAAGTCTAAGAAGGTTCTTATCTTAAGAAGTACTATTAGTTACTATACGAGACGCGTATATAGTAGGTATAAATACTCTACCTAATAGAAGCGTAATACGTTTCTATAAGGCTTGGATAATCTCGTTTAAACGGTAGATGTCTTTAGAGTTAAGACCCGGGTCGGCGACTAGAAGTTCCTCTAAGTTAGCTTAGAGCTATACTAGGCGCTCTATAGGGGTTGAAATCTAAGTGTTCGCTATAGGCGGCTCGCTACTAGTAGTACTATTAGAGTCTTTATTAGTTGTCTAAAGCCCTAGTATAACGGTTCTAGAGGGCTGGCTCTCTATATACGCTTTAGTATTAGTACGTATACTATTCGTAAGCGTAGCGCGTCTAGGTTGGACTATATAACGACCGCTTACTATTTTAAACCGGCTATTTAAAGTAAAGGATTTAAATATAAGGACTAGAGAGAAATAGAGAGTTTAGAGATAGTATATAAGTAGTTAGCTTTAATTAATAGACGAATCCTTAAGGGATTTAGGCCGACCGACGGTGGGCCGACGGTAGATATCTAGCTAGGCGAGGTTACGTGGTTATCACGTGACCTACGGGCTCTTTATATGCGTTTCGTAGGCGGAACGCACTATTAGGACCTATAGTAGGCTCAAGAGCCTTACACTCCCCCCTCTAGGTAATTCTAATAGTAGTAGGTTATATCTAGATCTTATCTACTTTTACTTAAACGTATACTCTTTTATACTTTCTATAAAATTTAAGTTTATAATAGTATATAGATTTTTATATATTTCTAGGATGTAAGGGATCCAGGGCGATTATATATAATATAGAAGGAAGGGGTAGTACTAATACTATTCTACTATATATATATTCGGCTATATTCGTGTTATCTACGAATCGCTAACTCTATTAAGACTCTAGATAGCTAGTTAACGCTATCTATTAAGAGATAAGACTATCTTAACGCTAATTACGTTGGTATATTACATTCGTAGATGACGCCGTACCTGGCCTTAGGCTGCATTCAGTCTGGCTAAAGATCATAGGCTCTATCGCTCTCGGCGCCGCCGACGAACAGGGGCTCAGGATCAACAGGATGTTGAGTGGGGCTGCATGCTTCTCTTTTCGTAAACAGCATACGAATTCTCACAAGGCATAATTACAGCTCCAGGGTTACTACATAAGTAGGATGTGGAAAAAGAAGGCTTAATAGACATTAGAAAAGTTACTTATCCGGCTTTCGATGGATTTCGCCTGCTAAAGCCAAACAAAACATTACTGTTAAGATGAGTAGCCAGTAAATAGGACTACTAGCTGATGGAAAAGACAGCTTCAAAAGGCTATAGACCATGATTTTCAATTTTAGAATGAAAGGTGATGTGCTTTTTTCTACTTCCCAATAATAGTAAGCTTTCGGACGGCGGAGCCAAATATTCCATGCAGGCCAGGCCCAAAGTCTCGAAGGCTCGCTGGGAGATTCCGGATACCACAGTAAAATTTCTCCATCACTCGCTCCATATATCTTACCCAACTCAAGCCATGCTCATGCAGCCCCATATCTCAGCCCTGTAGTGCCTCCTATTCCTCCTACGATTCTGGATATTTCCAGCTCAGACTTCTACATGTGCCCTGCTTCAGCGTGCTCAACCACCATCTCACCATGCCGTAAATTCCATGTCTACGGAAAGGTCAGGAGAGACAACCAGGTATCCTTCTGTCGGGCTCCAAGCCTCGGCCTTGATTGCGGGAAAACTTTCAAGGGTGGTCGATATCAGGTCAGGCGGAACCTCAAGAGGCATCGCGACCAGCACTGTTCCAGCAAGATTGGAGAGGTACACCGCTATCCATGTCGTTTCCCAGGCTGCAAGTCTTCCTATCTTAGACAAGATGGTCGAGAAGAGCATGAAACGAAACGGCGTGGTCTGAAGCTGAATCGTCGTGGCACGACATCGGAAATTCCCTTGGCTGTTTAGTCGATCTGTCCATGCAATATGAGGGTGTACCTTTTTTTTTTTGCCTTTTTTTAATCTCCCAAATTATTTTTCCTTCTTTTGTATTTCTTTATTGTCTTTCTTCCATTATACATTCTTCCCCTTTTCAATTGGGTGTGCGCCCTCGTCACTCGGAGTTTATCGTAGCTTTCGGACATAATGGAACGGCTTGTTGTCTCGGTGGCCCTGCCAAGGTGATATTCTGATCACTAATCCAACCATAGAGATGCTTTACTGCGCACCAATAAATACATTATGCATCTTTTATCAGGTTCGTAGAGGCAATTTTCGATTGAAACAAAACAGTGAAGCAAAAGCAGTCGATGTCTGGAGAGAATTCTGAAGAGATACTCGGTAAGAATCATATGAACATGGATTTCTCGTACTCGGACGGATGCGGTCGCGACCCATCGGCTCACAACAATGCAAGTAGCGGTAAGTAGTGAACACCACCTCGGAGGTAAAGCTATTCCCGAACTTCCCCGAGCTCGGTCATACATTGAACTTTGGAGATACAGGTCAGGTACACGACGCGTGACGCACATTTACAGAAGAATCACGAACCCGTATTGGTGTTACTTGCATCCAGGGAAGATCACCGGGAAGTCGGGAATATACTAGCGGGCACGGCACGTAAGCTTGAGGGATGGATCCGCGGGGCCGTGGGTGCAAACGTAAAACTAAAGCTAAATGCCGCGCGTTCATGATGTAGTACACGCTGTTTAGGAAGGTTGTCTATGGATCAGCTCATGGTCGGCTCTCTAGATTAAACACGGTGTTGCCAATGAGGTGATCGTTCCTGCTGATCCGGCTGGGCGTACGCCGGCAGTCAAATCCGTCAGGGCAGTTCGCATCAAACCCCAGGAGTATATAAGTTGTCAGACTCTATGCTCATATCTTCGCTCCATCGGTCTCAAGCTTCGCACCTTACCTCCACGCTCCGAACTTGCGATCATGAAGTTGTCGCAGGTTTCACCTCTCTATCCCATCCTGGCTTTGGGATATGCTCCTAGCCAATCCTTCGCCGCACTTTATGATGTTCCGATTGAAACCGAATACGGCACGGTGCAGGGATTCAAATACTTCAATAGTACTATCACCCAGAAATACTTCAACCTCCCGGACAGTGATATTGCTGCATTCCTCGGGGTCCCTTACGCCGCGGATACCGCCTACGAGAATCGCTGGAAGCCGGCGCAGCCACGCGAACGATGGAATGGAACCCTCAAAGCAACCGAGTTTGGCCCTGCTTGTCCCATCGCTCACCAAGCTGCCACCTACAACCTCAGCGAGGACTGCCTCTCGGTGAACATCTGGACCCCGGCCACTTCTTCCAATGCGTCACTGCCAGTCATGGTTTGGAATTACGGAAGTGGAGAGACTAGCGCAGAGCCTCTCTATGATGGAGGAGGATTGGCTACTAAAGATGTAGTCGTCGTTTCGTACAACTACCGGGATGCCGCCTTCGGGTTCCTCGCACACCCGACCCTCAACGAAGAGTCCGGCCACAACTCCTCCGGTAACTATGGAATCCTCGACTTCATCACTGCACTTGAATGGGTCCAGAATAATATCGCCAACTTTGGCGGCGACCCAAATAGAGTCACTATCGCCGGTCAATCGTTTGGCTCTGCCCAAGTGTACCATGCCGTCAACAGCCCGCTGGCGAAGGGTCTCTTCCACGGCATGATTGCCGAAAGCGGAATCAGATACCCTTACGACCCACTTCTTGCCGGACTTGCAGATTCCTACCGGACCATGGAATACGGTATGGAAGTTGGCATCAACTACACGCTCTCGCACAACGTCAGTACCATTGCCGAGCTGCGGACTCTCAGCATGGAAGAACTGTTGGATGGAAGCGATGACAGAGACTACACAATCAGCAACTTGACCGCTCTCTGGACATCAAACCCCCCTCTCTACAAAACTACTCTAGACAATTATGTCGTGCCAATGACGTACATCGACGAGCTGCTTAAAGGTCCGGCCAACGACGTTCCCATGATCACCGGCAACAACAGAGATGAAAGCGGTGCAGCGACGACGACCAACTACACTGTGGCCGAGTACGAGCTCTACAACAGCGAATGGTACGGCAACCTCTCCGCGGAGTTTTTCAAACTGTACCCCGCTTCCAACGATACAGAGGCCGACGTCCAGTGGAACGCGGCAGCCTGTGATCTGTCTCTCGTCTCTTCATACCTCTTTGCCAACGGATGGATCAAGTCAGCAAGCAGCCCTTTCTACACCTACTACTGGGACTATGCGCCACCCGGACAGTCTGCAGGTGCCCACCACATGGCTGAGATCAACTACGCCCTGAGGAATCTGTATGGAACGGATCTCCCCTGGACTTCGTACGACTTCTACCTTGCGGATGTCATCTCCTCGTACTGGGCGAATTTCGTCAAGACGCAGAACCCGAACTTGGGTGGATCATACAAGAATGGTACGCTGGTGAGATGGAGCTCAAATCAGGAAGGAAACCAGACTGTCATGCATCTCGGAACAGGCTTTGGGTCAGTCCCGGTTGCATCGGCGGACAAGGTGGATTTATTGACGAGGTGGTTGCATACGCGCACTCCGTACTAAAGTTGGCTAGTACAAGAGGTAGTGCTTCTGGAAAATTGTATGGATATTGATTGGTCAATTATTTTATTCCATGAATAGCGAGTAGTCGTGAATTCATCAGTGCTGTGCTGCCTGATCAGTGTGATATTTCCAAAACCATGGTCACAGTTTTGGTTATCCGTAACTTACTCCACTCACTAGTCAGGTGGAATATCTTTAGATATATCAGAATGGATAGGTTCTTGATTAAGATTGGAGGCTTGAATCGGCTTCATGCTATCTTCAATTTATCCACAATACCGTCAAGTTGCTCGTTTAGATAGCAACCTCCGGCTCTCGAGACTTGTATCTCAGCCTCACCGTCGGGTCTGGTATGATCATCTCCACCTGCGTGATAGTCCTTGGCCGCTCCTTTACACCCGCGTACTCCCAATCATACTTCATGAGCATATGGCACAGCGCAATCTTAAGCTCATTGCTGGCAAAGAACCTGCCCGGACAAGCGTGCTCGCCATGTCCGAACCCATGCATCTCAGCCGTGGTCTGGACGTACTGAAACTTGGTCTCATTGCCCGGCTCCTGACGGAAGCGATACCAGCGACGGCCATCATAAGCGTCCGGGTTGGGGTACAGCTCCGGATCGCGCAGGACCCGCGGCGGGAAAACGACCATGGCGCCCTTGGGGATGACGACGCCGCTCGAAAGCTCGACGTCCTCCATCGCCTTGCGGCGCATCGAGAAGGCGTCGGGAGGGTTGAGGCGCTGGCTTTCCTTGAGGACCGAGTCCATGAGCGCAGGTTCGAGAGGCTCGTCTTCTTCCAGCCGTCGGTGCCGATGACGGTGATGATCTCCTGGCGCAGCTCGTCGATCAGATCGGGATTTGCAATGAGGTCGAACAGGACGTTCGTGAGCGCCATGGATGTGGTGTGGACCGCGGCGATCGTGATGGCGAGCTGCGCGAAGACTGGGTTGTATCCAGAGATCTTTTTCTGCTTGGCGACGTCGGCGAACCATTTCAACGAGTTGGACTCGACGTTACCGTCGCCTAGGGCGTCCTGTCTGGCGATTTCCTTCTCGATTATCTTGGTGGCTTTCTCCTCCAGCTTGTCAAGTGTTTTGATTTCTGGAACGAGACCAAGGTGGTACATGATCGGTTGGAGGAACTTGGGATATTTTCGGAGGCACTGGATAGCTAGGAAGATCGTCGTCGTGTATTCGCCGGAAACGCGGATCCATTCAGGGTCGCGGCAAACCTTATCTCCGAGGAAGACACGTGCAGAGAGTTGGGATACAAAATCCACTGCTATAGGGTAAAACGGTTTCGTGGTGACCCGGTCTGGCGAAACCCGGCTGTAAGCATTTGCGATGGAAAAGGAAGGTTGGCTTACCTTTGCTTGGAGGGAAAAGGTTCTTCAATGCGAAGTCCGTCTCTTCCGATAACCCTTCGGTAACCTTGCCTTTCGCGAGTATCAGCAGGCGCTCGGGTAGAGAAGTGACTGGTGGAAGCACACACCAAGCGACTGAGTCAGCTTAGTCCTGATGGCATCTGTGACAAGATTGCCCCTCATCGGCAAGTATGATGGAGAAAAGCTGCGATGATGAGCAAGATTTTCCTAGAGAGCAAAGACGTGTTAGCAAGAATAGAGGGTTCCTTAGTCGTTCAGATCGCGCTGCCTGGAGTTTACTTACGTTCCTGACAACGTCGAGGAAGCTCAGCCGCTTGTCGTTCCGGATCTCATTGATATACTTCGACGGCATTAAAATTTTGAGGCCACCATCTGTCCAAACTTGGCAGACATCATTGACCTGCTTCAGTGCAGCGTCAAGATATTTGATAGACTGAGTGCGAAAGTTCTGCCTTGCTTTTTCGATGCCGCCTTTGCCGATGACGAGGGGAATATTCGGGTAGGCTTTTGCTGATGTGAAAGAAGAATAGCCGATATAGACAAAAGCAAGTACGACGATCGTTCCGATGATGGTTGGGAGTAGAGATGATGCCTCCCCGAGCGGAAAGGCTTCCGGGAAGTGATTCTCCATAGTTTTTGGGTAGCTCGAAAAAATTATGAAGGGCTGTGTCGATCAGGAGCACCCTTACAAAAAGATGAAGGCATGTTTAAAGGGCCTGCTGTCTCCTGCATTTCAGTTTTCATTTCATTTTTCACCCGGTAGCCGTTTGGAAGGTGAAACTTCCGTCGAGTGTATCATGATCATGGAGCACCAAGGAGCCTAAGCATTTTCGTGACGCTACCGAAGCACTAATGTGGATTGCATGTCGGGCTTTTGTCAGTTTAGGATGCCTCACAATAAGAATTATGGAGTCTACAAGCAGAATCAGCCTATAAGCGATGGCAGTTTACGAAGAGCCCGTACCCCAGGCCATGCAGGATTTCTCGGATAACGGTAACTCGTAAGCCGATGATGCGCGCTTTTGCGGGTCCAGGTATGAGCACGTCCGCTAAAGCAAAAGTGGTAGTAGTTTCGGGCAAAACCTACCATTTTCGTTTATAGTTGAGCCTATAGAGAGCGTAAAGGGGTTCATTTTAAGTTATTGAACACAAAGGTTAAATCATTGCTATAACGTACTACCAAGCCTTGGTTGGAACAACACAGAAGCAGCGTGGGTCGCCATGCTCAACAAATTGAGTTGCGCTCAAGAAGCGTAATGGGCACGGTGAAATTTATTTCAAAGAGTTCTATCTCTAAAGGGGCATCTAGGAACATCCACTACATCAAGAACGGAGAAACTTTTATATGACTTCCAGCTTTCTCTATGTGGGCTGCTTGAACTAACTAAAGTATCAGGGACTGCGTTCACGAATGTCAGTGGCAAACTCTTCCCGGTCTACATAATGGGCAGTAAGACTGTGAGAGGGTAAGTTTCGGAGAAAATTTCGGCCACAACCCCAGCACACCGCTCCGGTAAAGGACTCTTCCGGGCCCTTCTTTTCTCTTCATGTTTCTACTGTTCGTGGTTCTTCCTATGGAGCCACGCATGATGCAAGCGGATACAACACCAGTCTATTTGGAAACCTGGTAGGTAATGCGTCATTAAGTATAAAAATATGCAACGTAAAGTTTTAGTGTCATTCGCAAAATTGCTTCCATTTTCTCTGTACAGCTCTCCGTAGCCATTTTACATGGCGATTCTAGGCGGCAGTCCACGTCACCTACTCCCGCGCTCCATATTCCGCATTTCGACATCTCCCTCCCCATTCTCACTCTCCACCAACTTATCCGTCTTCCTCGTCACCCGCCTCGCCCGACAACACCACGCACACCCCATCACCGCCGTAAAGAACCACAACACCATACACACACAATCGATCCCCACCGCCGCCCTCATCCTCCCCAGATCCGTCGCCTCAACCACCTCTCCACCCCCCCTCCCCACGAGATAGCCGCGCGCAAACACCCCGAACGCGGCAGCCCACAGCACCGCGAGCACGAAATCCCACACGCACCAGGCGACGCGCTTGACCGTCACGAAGCAGTGCACGGCGCACGTGATGGCCGACAGCGCGGCCACGACGCACGCGTAGACCCAGTCGACGGGCGCGCGGGTGCGGGTGGCGGTGTTGTGTGCGAGGTCGGCGCCGTAGAGGCCGGCGACGGCGACGGCGAGGCCGAATTGGAGCGTGCGCAGCGCGGTGCGCGCGACGAGGCCGTACAGGCCGGTAGCTTGCCAGTACTGGTCGAGGAGCGAGCGGGGTGGGAGGGGAGGCGGCGAGGGGCCTCGTTGGGGTGGGTGGGCTGGGGGTTTGGCGGTGGAGGTTGTCGAGGTGGAGGCTGCGCCCATGGTTGCTGGGGGTGTTTGCGCTGCTGGAAGTCAGGATGAGTGATCTGGACTGGTGCGTGCAATTGCTGGGGGATGGGGCTTACGGCGATGTGATGGTGGGTGGAGAGGGTCGATCGCCGCTCGGGCTCAGGGTGGTCGTTTTTGAGCTTCGGTTTGCTGCGACTGTTGAATTGGTACTTTAATAGCTGTGCAGGATTTGCTTTTGGGAGATCACGGGCCCTGAGTACTGAAAATCCGGAGAAGTGAAGGGAAAGGAGGGAAGAGGCCTCAGTTTGACGGTTTTATTTTGGGCCACCCTCGCGTTCGTATCTGGATACGTAAAATCGCCAAATACGTAAAATCGAGCATGACGCAGCTAAGGCGTCTTAGTCCTCGGGGCTTTAACTTTTCTCTCGCCCCAAGTTTAAGATCATCCCTTTTCACCGATCATACCCATCGTCATGGCGAGCAGCAGTGCTGTCGAATTCAATAGTCCCCCTCCGTACAGCGAAGTGGTGGCCTCCGGAGACCTCGTATTGGACAGTAGCAATGTCACTGGTATGCATTGCGCAAGAACCAGGTTGCTCAAGGAGCTGACACCTAAGCAGATGATGGCCGCGTTACTGTCGATGTCGATTCCAAGCTGGCCCGAACGCTCGCCCGGCTCATGCCCCACGATCCCGATGGTGACGACGAGCCTCTGGAACCAGCACCGCCACTACCGCCCCGCCCATGTACCGTCAAACTCAACATCGTGATACAAGTGGTTGGGAGCAGAGGGGATGTACAACCTTTTGTTGCACTGGGAACGGAATTGCAGAAGAACCACGGCCATCGCGTGCGGCTGGCAACGCACGATGTGTTCGAGGACTTTGTGCGGTCTTCGGGCCTGGAGTTCTACCCCATTGGTGGCGACCCTGCCGAACTCATGGCCTTCATCGTCAAGAACCCCGGGTTGATACCAAACATCCAAGGTCTGCGTGCCGGCGACGTTCAGCGGAAACGCGCAATCATTGCCGAGATTCTGGAGGGTTGCTGGAAGTCGTGTATTGAGCCGGACACCCGGTCAAATGCGCCTTTCGTTGCAGACGCCATAATAGCCAATCCTCCCAGCTTTGCACACATACATTGCGCGCAGGCTCTAGGTGTCCCATTGCATGTGATGTTCACAATGCCATGGAGTAGTACGAGAGCGTTCCCCCATCCGCTCGCGAACCTCAAGTACTCTTCTGGCACGGATCTCAAGATTGCGAACTACGTTTCATACGGAATCGTAGAGTTTCTTACATGGCAAGGGTATGTTGATGATCTTGAAGAGCGCGCAAGCCCGGGACCCTGACATTGCATGCAGCTTAGGCGACATCATCAACCACTGGAGAAGACATACGTTGGAGCTGGAAGCTGTCCCCGCTACCGAAGGACCGAGGCTGGCCGAAACGTGTAATATCCCCTTCACTTATTGTTGGTCACCCGCTCTGGTTGCAAAGCCTACCGATTGGCCCAGTCATATAGGTCAGTGTGGAATCCCCTTCCTTGATAGACGTAACATTGAACAACTCAGATGTCTGTGGCTTCTTCTTCCGCGATCCGCCCGACTACACACCCCCTCCAGCGCTTGAGAAGTTTCTGGCATCCGGTCCACCTCCCGTGTACATTGGCTTCGGCAGTATTGTCATTGAAGACCCGGAAAAGACCACCGCTACCATTCTCGAAGCGGTCCGAACAACCGGCGTACGAGCCATAATTTCACGGGGTTGGAGTAAGCTTGGAGAAGAAACGTCCTTGAACCCAAATGTGTTGTATCTTGGAGACTGTCCACATGAGTGGCTGTTCAAACACGTTGCGGCAGTTGTGCATCACGGAGGTGCTGGCACGACGGCGTGTGGCTTGTTGAATGGTAAACCCACGACCATTGTACCGTTCTTTGGAGAGTAAGTCACAGTGTACCCGTAAGAAAGGCATTTTGTTGGATTTCGAGACTGACAGTCGCTGCGCAGTCAGCCGTTCTGGGGCCACATGGTGGCGAGCGCGGGAGCCGGACCTGACCCCATACCGCACCGCCAGATGAATCCCGAGAACCTCCATGGCGCCATAGCCTACTGTCTTACCGGGCAAGCTCGCTACTCCGCTGAACAAATTGCAGAGAAAATGAGGCTGGAGTCTGGTGTAAAAGCGGCCGTTGAATCATTCCATGCGCACCTTCCCAAGGACTTGGCGTGTGATGTGATGCCGGATCAGCCAGCGGTGTGGAAATATAAAGAGGGCAAGAGAAAGATGAAGCTGTCAAAGGTAGCTGCAATATTATTGGCAGAACAGGGGAAAGTAGGGCGGAAGAATCTAAAGCTGTAAGTCAATTGCTTCAAATTCGTCGTCATGGAGACAGTATCTGAACAGCAACACACAGGCACAGAACAAAGCCAACATACATTGACAATCGTCGGTGGGATCCTCTTACAGCAGTCGGGTCCGCGTCAATCGCGACTGCCGCAGATATAGCCGACGCTGCTGGTGGAGTTTTCCTCAAGCCATACAAAGAGTACAAGCGCTCTCGTTCCCGATCCGTCCATTCGGACTCGCCATCCACATCCACAGCAGCATCGCCCAACAACGCCCAAGCCTCGTCCTCAACAAGTCTCGAAACCCCCCGCCCATCCACCGCCTCCATCACCAGCGCCTCCAGCGCCCCGCCGACCCGCCTCACCCCCGCCCCCAAATCGCCAACCAACTCCACCACCGCCCCAACGCCCCCCTCCTCACCGCCCTCCTCACCACCAACCGCCACCAAAACCCCCAACACCGCCTCCGCCATGGCCCTCGCGTCCGCCACCTCCCTCGGGCGCGTCCTCCTCACCACCGCGCGCGGCGCCCTCGTCGACATCCCGCTCGCCGCCGCCGAAGGGATGCGAGCGGTGCCGCGGTTCTACGCGCCGGTGCGCGACCACGGGCGGGTGACGGACATACGCTCCGGACTCGCGGTTGCGGGGCGGACGCTGGGGCACGGGGTGTGCGAGGGCGTCGGCGACGTCTTCGTCGAGACGTGGCGCGGGAAGCGGGCGGAGGGGGCGGTGGGCGTGGCCAAGGGGCTCGGCAAGGGCGTCGTGAGCCTGGGGATGAAGACTGGGGCGGGGGTGGTCGGCGTGCTGGCGTATCCGGGGTTGGGGGTGTGTAGGAGTGTGAGGGGGGTGGTGAGGAGGGCGGTGAGGAGGGGGGTGGAGGGGGCGAGGTGGGTGGAGGGGGAGTGGATGGCTGAGGGGAGGGGAGGGGAGGTGAACGAGGTGTTGAGGGTGTGGGAGAAGGTGGTGAAAGGAAAGGAGAAGGAGAGAGTGGTGTGAAGGTGTTAGTACGTAGACCTGCAGTTGAGGCGACGACTTCCGGGTGGGTGTCTCTTGGCTTATGTAGAATTTCCAATACTTCGAAGTTTTTGGTTAGCTACACATACCTTAGTATTGGTTTCTGTCTGCTTGCGGAAGGTATGGCCTGTCTTCAACTATGTAGGGAAACTCGGCCCGCTTCCCTTATTGCGAGTACTCTCTTTTAGATTAACAAAATCATCGAGCAATTCCATCTCATTGATGTCTTCACTTATTTCAGCGCCGTCTGGACTGTTCATTCCCGATGTTGCTTCCCGACGGCCTCTTCTTAGCGTCGTGCTTGGTTTCATAGCGTATAGTATCAATTATAATGTCTCGGAATTGCTTGGCTGATTGCTGCTACCAAGCGACTTTCGAATCGTGTAAGTGGGGTCTTTGGGCTGGCATGGGTTGTTGCAGCGAGGGTCGGCAACTGTTAAGAGCGCGTTCGAGTTAGCTGTCGGCTGCAGAACCACACTGCTGGGTATCGATTCTCGATGATCGTTGCTGTGCCACACTTTGCCGTGCTCGTCTTTCTTCCCCAAAAAGTCAGGTGGAGCTGTATTTCCATGCACGAGTCGGTCCTTCCCTCAAAACCGCGGCCCACCCCGCTGCCACATGGCCTTCGCAGCCGGCTATTTTTGTTTCCGCTCCCGCTGCATTTCGACTCGGTGGTGCTTGACATCGTTTACAGCCGTCATGTGTGGTGCAGAGCCTCAGGCCCAGGGCCTGCAGAACATTGAGGTCGATGCAGGGGTATGTAACAGTCTGTGTGCGCGTCTTGCTCTCGTCTCCAGCGTTCTGGGATTTCTGATCCGGTCACGGCTCCTTTTATCGTCTCAGCCTCTCCAACGTTTCTTGTGGTCGACTTCTGATCTGGAGATATCTATAGTTTGAAACGGACTCCGCTCTCGGAAGCGTGGATGAGCAGCTGTAATCAACGCCTAGTCCAAAATTGGTTGATCAATCAAGGCTGATACGCACAGGTCTGCGTACTCGCAATCCTTGACTTCCAGCGTCACTGCTTACCCTGTTGAGCATGGCCGCCGGTATCATGCATACAAAGATGGCTCTTACTTCATGCCCAATGACGAGGTAGGTACGCATGAAAAGCTTTCTTGGCTCTTTAACTGATACAATATTGTAGTCTGAACAAGATCGTCTTGACCTGATGCACCACTTGTTGATGATTACCCTTGACCGGAAGCTCTACCTTGCCCCACTCAAGGAAGAGAACTTGAAGAGGATACTCGACGTTGGTACCGGAACTGTACGACTTCCAAACGCTATTTTGTATGATTTAATTATGCTAAATCTTTTGCAGGGAATCTGGGCGATTGAGATGGGTATATAAGAGTCCTTCCCATGCTGAGCCCTACCAGGCTGACGTAGGCTGAACAGCGGACAGATTCCCCAATGCAGAAGTGGGGAATAACACATAGGCCCCCGTATAATTTGAGAAGGATACTCACTGCATGTAGGTCCTCGGAAATGATTTGAGCCCCGTGCAGCCGTCATGGGTGGTACGTAGTCGAAAGCGTCGGCCAAAGCCGCAAGCCCAGAACTAACCTGTGAGTTCAGCCACCCAACGTCAAATTCGAGGTTGACGACATCGAGGCTCCATGGACGTATTCCAGACCGTTTGATTTCATATTCGCCCGCTATCTGGATGGGGCCATCAGTGACTGGCCTGGCCTTGTCCAGAATATGTTCAGCAAAACCAGACCAGATGGATGGGTTGAGTAAGTCACACTATAGAAGACCCGTTGTATCGCCACACATAACCATCCGTCTTACCCAGTTTCAGGCTTCAAGGCTTTGACGCGGAATATAAGTCAGACGACAATTCCCTCAGACCAGACTCTCAGCTGCACAAATTTGTCAACACCATCGACGAAGGGTGTACTAAGCTCGGAAAACACCTGTTCACTGGCCCCAAGTTCTCAGGCTTGCTTAAGGATGCAGGATTCACCAACGTTCGCGTGCAAACGTATAAGATCCCGATGGGGCCCTGGCCCAAGGATAAGAAGATGGTCAGTACCGTGTCCGACTGCTAAGAGAGATGCACGTCGCAGTGCTCATCGTGAAACAGAAAGAGATCGGCACAGTCAATTTGATACAGTACCTGGAAGGGATGGAGGCATTCTCGTACCGCCTTCTCATCAGCGTGCTGGGCTGGAAACTTGAAGAGGTGCAGGTGTTCAACGCAAAAGTGACGCAAGAGATCAAGAGTAAGACGGTTCACGCCTACTATACTTTGTGAGTCATTCCGTTTGAGCATGTTATATAGTGATTGGCTTGCTGATGAGAGTTTTCTTAGTTATGTTGCCTATGGCCAGAAGCCGGAGGAAGAGGAGGACTAGGGTCCCGAACGTTCTAGAGCCTCACAACTGACGGTAATTTAAGTACCCGCATTGAGGAAGGAAAGGAAGTTATTAGCTTTCTTTTTTTATGCTGAGCAGTCGAAGCCATTCTAGCCTAGTGCAAACCAAGCAGACACCGCAGGAGCCGCTTGAACACTATCAGAGAGATCAGCACAAGCTGTTGAAATGTTGATGATGGCAGCCTAATGAGTGGATTCTTGGTGAAGAGGTGAGGGAGGTGGGGGAGGCCCTCTCCTTAACCGTCTCACGATAAAGTTAAATACACGTGATACCAACGTGACCAAAATTTAACACAAGCACTACCATTAGAAGATTCAAACGCGCGGCCTCTGCAAGGTGACTGATGGGCAGCGATGATGGACCCCAGAGGCCGCTGCCTACGTCATCCGTCATACGAAACAATGGCACAGTTCACTGATGACTATACTCATTTTGAGTACTTCTTTCTGTCTTGAGCAGAAGGAAACACGCAGCACAGACAGCTGTCGAGAGCCGGAAGCTGTTGTATAAATAGGTGTATATCGAGTGAGGGAGATAGGAAATTGGGGGGGGCATCCGTAAGAGTGACCAAAGAACGAAAAGAACAAAGGAAACCTGACAGCAGTGCGCGCCAAGCGCGGAAGCGCCACCGAAGATACGACGCCAGAACTTCCCTGTCATGCCCGATGCAAACGAATGAATCCCACGCGACATGCTCAAACGCACGCGCTCGCATCCGAAAAAAAGCAGAGAAAGCGAAAGACCGGGGACAAAAAAAGAGCGACCGTGAGCGGATGCAGAAAGAGAGAAAGAGTGCGACAGCACCACCCCCTCAACACCACCCCAAAAGCCTCACCCCGCCCTCACGATCCCCCCCGCCACGCACGCCGTCCCCTCCGCCACGTCCCCCATGTCGACCCACCCGCCCTGGTCGCACACCCAGAACCCCTTGCCGCCCTCCGTGCACCGCACCGCGCCGTCCGTCGCGCAGTCGCCGTTCGGCCGCGCCCGCACGTACCGGTCGTCGCGCACCGTGCCGCCGGCCCTGGCGGTCTCGGTGCTGTTGGGGGCGCGCGCGAACGGCAGGCACATCATGCCGGCGGCGACGGGGCGCGGCTGCGCCCAGGACCAGCCGTTGGGGGCGAGCGCGGCGAGCGCGGCCGGGGCGGGCTGGTTGCAGGTGTAGAAGGAGGTGGCGGAGGAGCAGAGGAAGTTGCCGGGGGTGCAGGGGAGGTAGAGTGCGGTGTTGGGGTCGGAGGTTACGTAAGGGGGGTGGGGGGAGGAGGAAGGTGAGGACATGGGGTTCGGGGTGGCTGCTTTTGATGTTAGTGGGTGGATGGGAGTGTGAGGGGATGAGGGTTTGTAACACTTACTGCTGGTAACAATTGTCTGCCACGTAGACGATGAGCCTCCTGCTCCTACACACCTTGTGGTACATGCGTTCACTGGGGCGCAGTAATCACCCGCTACACAATTGCATGCCACGATCGGCGCAACGCATGACGATGCTGATAATGGTGCCGTGGTGACCATCGTGACAACCGGGCGCGGCGGGCAGCTCGTTGAAATGGCCAAACTCGGCCCCAGGCGCTGTGCATTCACTTCGCCGAAGAGGGGGACAGGCACAGGCGGGATGCTGGCTGAGGCGCTCCAGTTGGACGCTGCGGTAGCGTTGGTGCTGGGAAGCTGCGGGGCTCCGCTAAGCACGGAGTTAATGAAGGAGTTAATGAGAGAATTGTCGGTGGTAACAGCAGTGGCGTTGGCGATCGGAGTAGCAGTGATTGTGCCGGTAGAGGTGATGGTGCTTGTTAGGAAGAAAGTTGGGGTGACGCTGGACCCCTCCGAGCTGCTTTCCGTGGTGCTGGACTCTGTTGCTGCCGTGCTACCAAGGTCGGTAGGGAAGCTGGGGAAAGCGGTCATGCCGGCTGTGCTGGCGTGTAGGACCGAGTTGATGTAGCTCTCGATCATGCTGGTAAGCGCAGCACCCTCAGCACCCGTTGCTGCTGCTGCGCTGGCGCCCAAAACGGATGCGATGTATGCCTCCACGGCGCTCGAAAATTCCGGGCCATTCGTGTTAGCGGCTATCTCGACCTGCGCGATGCCGCTTCCTTGGGCGCCTGCGCCATCACGGGTGGCTGGTGCTGTAGTCATCGATGCCTTTGCAGCTCCAGAATTCGACGGGGCCTGAGACTGGGAGTTTCCAGACGAGCCCGAGCATGCCGGTGCTGGGATCTCGCAACTGTTGCCACCAGTCACAGGGGAAGAAGCGCTCATGCCGTCGCCGTACACGACATCCGCACCAGGATGTGGGAACATGGTGTCGATTCCTTCAGGGGAGACGCAGCTGTTGATGCCGTCGAGGTTGGCAACGTACAGGTTGGGCAGCATGCACAGATCCCCTCCATCCTTGCCTTCAATGTCCACAACCGCACAGTTCATATAGAACTCGCGGTTGCCGGTGTGGTTGATCCAAGTCCAGGCGAACAGCGCCGTGCCAGACGGCGCCGTCATTGGGATCGTGAAATCATAACTGCTACTGCCTTGAGTGGGGCAGCCGCCGATCATGCTCTTGATGACCTTCCATGTCTTTCCATTGTCGTAGGAGAGAGAAAGCTGGCAGGATCCGCCATTGTGGCTTGCGTAGCCGTCGATTGTTGTGTTGTAGGTTTGACCGGCCTGATAAGTCGCACTGGACGGGACAGACCCGCTTGCCTGGTCAAGGCCTTTGCATGGAAAGTCAGAGCCATCAGGCTTCAAGGGTGACTTGATGTCGTAGTTCCTGTCCGCAGCATTGGCGGCAGTGGGGCTGTCCCATGGCGCGGGGAATTCCATCTCCATGTGGGCATGGGCGGAAGAAAACAGAAGAGAGCTTGTACATAGTGTCGTAAGGAGTAGTGAGCGTAGGCCTGCAGCGGTCGTGACAGTCGTGAGGGTCATCATGGCAGTTCGTGAAAAACCAAACAGAACGAACGTGATGGGGGGACTGGACGGAGAGCCAGAATCCACAGTGGCAGGCAGAAGAGATGCAAGTCTTAAGGGAACGGCGGCAAGGGAACATCACACCAGCCCGCCTCCTGCACGGGGGCGCCTGCACCAAACGGAATTCACGCGCATGACACAATATGGTCAGTCGCGTCGAAGTGGAGTAGGACCAAGAGGCCAGTTTGGCATGCGGGCAGGCTTAGCCACAGTGGTTCTGGCCGGCGCAGTGCATTTTTGCCGCGACTCGTCAGGTATCTCGGTCATCTGCGGGTGTCTTGCGTGGCGGTGGTACGGTCCCTGCAGATGATGGGGTGAAGGGATACATTCCTTGCGCTTTTCTGGGCGCGGAATGCACTCCCTGCCTTGGCCCAGAACGCGGGAAAGAGAACACGATGCGGCTCTTCAATACTCGCGTGGCTGGGAGACGAAGAAAACTCTGCTAGAAAGTAAAAATAGAGAGGCACATTGGGCATTGCTTTACTCACAGCCTGTACGGATAATCGAGATCTCGTCAGAGCCTTATCCACCATTGAACGCCACAGCCAATTCCGGAATCAAAATGCCTCTCCCCGCCACATCCAACGTTCCTGAAGCCTGTACGCCACCCAGATGCCGCCAAAAGGAGACCACGCGCAGCCCTATGTCAGTCGACCAAAAACTCCTCGATGTCCTTGTCACTGTTGGCCTCAGCTTCCTCGCGCAGCTTCGTCTCGTGCACTTCCAGCATCTGACGGACGAACTTGCGCTGGCGGAGCCTGGCTGCTCGGCCCCAGTCATCTTTGTCCTCGTCGTCCTCGCTGTCGCTGTCCACGCCTGGTATCGCGATTTTGGGCTGCGATTTGCGGCCGCGTAGATCGTTCGCCGTCAGCGTGGCGCCCGTAGCTGCAGCGTCGTCCTCGCCTGATCGCGAGTCGGCTTCGTGCTGCTTCCTCTGGAAATAGGCGCCCAGCTTCATGAGGTAGGGCCGAAGCAGGCAGTAGGCGCCAATGATGGTGATCAGGCGGATGTAGTCCTGAGTGCGCAGCTCGCTGAACTGGGAAGTGGTTGACGTTAGCGGGCGGGCCGGAAGTGCTGGAGTGGAGAAGCGCACGGTCTTGCTGGTCTGAGTCGTGAAGTTGTTGCCCCAAGTGGAGAGCAGGGAGAGGATGTCCGGAGACTCGTTGGCGTCGCGCTGCTGCGACATGCTGCCTTCGGCGTCCCTTGTCCGCGGCCGTCAGATCCGATGGGTGGTGTGAGAAAGTGCGCGCGCACCCTTTCTAGGTTTCCTCGGGAGACGCAATCTCTCGATGGACGCAGGTCGAAGGCAAGGCGGGCAGCTCTCGTTGAGCTTGAGCTTGGTGAGGAGTGGGCCGCGGGCGCTCTGACGCGCCCGCGAATCCCTGCCGTCCGCCAATTCCCCGACATCATCGCGGGAACGCGTCCCGTCGCGTCTTCCCAAGCTGCCCCAAGCCCACCACCGTGTCGCCGGCCCACCTGCAACCACCACCATGGCCGACGACGAGGCTGCACTCAAGGAGGAGGTGGTACACCTCGAATCTACGATACGATCAATCCAAAGAAGCCGCTGACAGCTCCCAGCGCCTCAAATCCGCCCTCTGGTACAGCATCGGCCAGTTCGTCGACGCCCAATGCCAGCTGCGAGACCACAACGCCACAGCGCAGTTCATCGGCGCCTTGACCGAGCTAGTATGGACGCAGATAGGTACGCACGCCTCCCCGTCCCTCCGCCAAACCCCTCCCGGCGACCACGAAAGCCGCCGCTGACAAAACACGCCCCCAATAAAGCATCCGCCTCCCGCGACCTCTCCACCTTCGCCCGCCACGCCAACCGCGCCCAGATCAACACGTCCGACGTCCTGCTGCTCGCGCGCCGCAACGACGGCCTCGAAGCCTTGCTGCGCCAGTTCGTCGAGGAGCACCGCGCCGCGGCCGAGACGCGAAACGTCGCTGGTGCGACGACGGCCGGCCGACGGGGAGGCGGTGGCGGGAGGGGCGCCAGAGCCGGCGGTGCGGCTGGCGGACGGGGACGAGGGCGAGGGAGGGGGGGTAGAGGAGGGAGGGGCGCGTGAGAAGGGAGGGCGCGCGAGCGAGGGCGATGGGGAAGGGAGGGAGGGAGGGTGGTGCTGCGGGGAGCTGGATGCGGGAACTGCGTGCGTGTGGACGGATGTGTTTGAGAGACGGGGACGCAGAGGATGCGGGTGCGTGATGGCGAAATAAAGTCAGCGGCTGTGGCGGTGCGGGAAGCGGTGGGGACCTGGGTGTGTAGGGCGAGACAGGTCAATGCAGGGCGGGTTGAGAAAGATCGTCGGTGGGCGGGTGGACCGGGAGGGGAGAGCAGAAAAGCACACCGCAAGAGAACGCCTGATTGGTCACGTGTAAACATCACGGTGGGTACGGATGGGCACATAGACTAGTGGCCGTTGCGGAGACTGTACTGAGAAGTGGGCTCAGGGGCAGGATGTTGGAGTTTACGGTCAGGCTGCACTTTGATACCACTTGGCATTTATTTGGAAAAATTGGCTCACATCTGATTCTCATTGCTTGAAGTGAACTATCTCGTTTCTCATTAACAAAATTCATAGTATCCACTCCGTAGCAATGTCATTAAACTGTCTCATCATATGCTTATAGGCCCCCTCCGTATGCTGGCCAATTGAGCCATCGTACATAATTTGCGCTCTCTCGGTTCGTAAAAATATAGCGCCAAGCCATGGTATCCAGCGTTTTTCATAACACAATCAAGAAAATAAGGGCGTGCAACCGGGTACAGGTGTGCACTGCCCAGGGCAGGTTTCACATAGGAAATTTACCTCAAGTCCCGAGTCTCCCGAGAAACGGTCTTGATGCAACAACGCCCGTGTCTACGCAGTCAATGCGTTTCGTCCATGTCGCAAGCAACTTAAAAGTTGTGAGGGTTCGTCTTCTCATAGCCGTAGGGGTTCGACGTGTTGGCGATACCGCCGTGGGTTCCGGTGAATCCGTTCGTCTGGGCCCCGTAGCCAGCATCAGCCTTGTACGGCTCGTAGGTGGTGTGGTTGGGGCCGACTGTGGATCCGGTGTATGCAGTCTCGCCGCTGGGACGGGTGTCGACATTGGGACCTCCAACCGCGCTCGCGGCGGGAGCGCCAGCACCGTAGGCACCGAGCTCGGAGTCGCCGTTGTTGACGGTGCCCCTGCGGTTGCGCTTCCAGAAGGGGGCCTTCTTGCCGCTGCCAGAAGTGTAGTTGTTTGCGGGAGAAGGACCGTAACGCTTCTCCTTCTGGGCGCGGCGCGTGAACCAGAACTGGCAGATAGCGGCGATGAGGAAGAGGAAACTACAGTATCATGTGAGCATGACTGGCGTGGGTGGTGGGGTATTACGGTTTTGACTTACGCTCCGATGATAGACACGGCGAAGCAGACCTTGTTGTAGCGGCAGACGGTGCCATAGCGAGCCTGGTAGGTGACTTGCTCACCACCGCTAGTGCCGAAGCCATTGTCGCCGAAGCCTTCACCAGTTTCGGCATTGCCACGACCAAGAGGAGTGTCGACGATGCCGGTGCACTTCTTTGCACCATCACGGGTCAGGACAGCGATGGCAATGAAACCGCCGGCGAATGCAACGTCCAATATCATCCCGAGGACGGCGAGGATGCGGACGCCGCCGAGGCATGGGGTCAAGACGGTAGCGAGGATTGTGTACACGACGCCCACGCCTGATATGCCCTCGACGGCCTTCTGCCAGTTGGGTATGGTCCGGTCGCGGTCTGATTGGACGGCCAGGAAGTACGAGTAGAAGCCCAAAATGATGGCCGAACAGAAGAAGCAGAGAATGTACGGGAAGGTCCCGAGGAGGCGCCCGAAGAAACCCATTGCTGCGGTGTTGTGCTCAATGGGACGTCGTCGGGTCTAGCAAGGTCGCGGATGAAAGGCGCAAGTGAGGTGGGCGCGGAGCGTTGCGGGGGGCTGGATTTGGAGTCGGAATGCGTGGCAGACAGCTGGCCAAGACAGGAGAATGCTGGGTGGGCTGGAGGGTTAAATGTGTGACAGGGCCGCAAAATGACGCAGCGATCAATCACAGGCGCGACCAGGGCTGTCCACAATTTGTGTCGCTGCGCGCTGCAAGCTGGTGTGCAGATCGCCGGGCAAGACGTCATGTGGAGCGTCGAGTCGCCGGGCCCGTCACGCGCGGAGCCGCTCTGGGACTAGCGCGCGCGACAAGCCACGACTTAGCCACAAAACTCGTCGTGCTCAGCTCTCGCGGATGCGATCTGGGCCGCGAGAGCGCAGCAGGGCGTGCCACCTTGCCATCGCCGCCACTGCGCCCGCCAGAGCCTATTGGTAGCGCCGCTTAGCCTGCGCTGCCGAGCCTGCCTGCCAACCTCGCTTTCCCTTCATTTCGCATGGCGCAAACCTTCCCGCTGTGCCTGGCCCCCGAAACCGAGCTCAATCAACGTCCGACGTCACAGCGGCAGCTCGAATCCGAGCATTCCCTGCTTCCCTGTCCTCTGCTTTTTGGATGCGCTACCATCGTCAACCAGACATCAGCCCATCTGCTCCATCACCTCAAAGCTTTCCAACGTGCCAGCCTCTCTGCTGCCGAGGACATGATCTCTCGATGACGCTACTGTGCGACAAGCTCAGCGGCTACCCATGTCGTTCATCTCCCGCGCTGCAAAATTCCTTGTTTTGCCCTGTTTGACGGCACGGCTCGCTAGGGCTGCATGTGCTCATCACCGTGCTCATTTGCGGGGGTGGATAAAACGTTTCGGCGCTCATCTCGGTTCAATCCTGCTTTGACGACACTCGTCCACGGTGCAAATCCCCATACGGTTGGTTTACTTTCCATCATCGTACGTGGTTGGCTCGCAACTTGCGGCAACGGAGGGAAAGCACGCACGTGGGAGATCGGAACGTCCATTCAGATGCGAGTGCGCTATTGGAAAAAGAACGCCGGCAAGCTCTCAATTTGGTTAGTTATTATTCAACCATTCGGAACCAGAAAGTCAATTGCTATTCAACTCAAGGGACCGTTGTGGAAAATCAGACCAAAGGATTGTCTGACCCTGCGTACTTGAACATCACACCCTCGAAAATGTTATCATCAACAGAAGAAAAAAGTAATGGCCAACACAAATTTCTCCTCCCGCTCCACTAAGCGCCCATTTCATCTGAGGCCGTTTCTGGTTTCTTGCCGCGGCAAGTCCGATCTAGCCGGCAGCTCTAATGCCGTCATATCCGACACGGTGCTCTCTGGTCGAAACCTGGCCCCGCCAGACCTACTCTCATCCCGCTGTCCTGGCTCACTCGCTGAGGGTATAACGGGACTGACAACTTCGTCCTGTCCCTCGTTGCATAGCACGACCCTCTCCCCCGAGAGCTGCGGCCCTGGAAGGCCAGGATGGGATCGAGCATCGGTTATCTGCTACTGCGACTTGCCTTCCGAGTTCGAAGAAGTGTCGCTAGCGTTGCTGAGCTCATGATCTGGCACCTGCTTCCCAGATGTCCCGGTAGCAAGCAAGTCTTCGAAATTCGCGGGCGGTGCTTTCAACCTCGGATGGTGTGGTCTGGAGAGATCCAACATCGCAAGCATCTCCCCGGGTTCGGTAAAGGGGATATTCCCAGCCGCACCGCTCCAGGTGCCCAGACCAAGCTCTTCATGGGCAAGGCGTTGCAGTTGAAGGGTCTCGTTGGTGCACCATTCGAGGCGGGAATAAGTGTCGAGGCGGCGCCGCTTTTGGATCCAACTGACGAGCGGTTCGAGGCTGTAAGAGACGGTGATTATTATTGTACCAAGGATCAGGGTAAGGCAGAGGCCGAAAGTGTTGAAGTTGGTGTAGGCGGTTGTCAAAATTTTCTGTGAGATGAGAAAGGGAGGTCAGCTTTTATGGAGGTGTGAGGTTGTATTCATCCTGCTCACGTACCTGATTTTTACACCAATACCGCCCTCCTTCGCTAGTCGGGGAGTCAATCCAATCCAAAAACTTTGAGTCAGATGGCCCTGTAGCCAGCTCCACCATCCATCCTTGCAATGCGGCGAGCGAGATTGCAAACCAGTTCTCAACGTCCAGCTGCCACTGGTTGTCGGGAAGTGGCCCTTGCATGCCCTCAGATAGACCTCTCCTGGATTGCAATGATGCAATTCCGAGGTAACTAATGATTTCATCCATACTCCATTGCTTGCCGACATAATCCCAGAACATATACGCCATTTGCCGCTGTCTCTGACTCGACCAAAGATCGGTGGACTTCCACCATGCTTCTAGGGCGCCGCCGAGAGGTGCGCACTGCTCACCCACTGGTAAGTTTGGGTTACAGAGCTGCTCTTGTTTGGAGCACGCAAGAGCCGCAGCTGGCTGATCTGCGAAGAATGCGTATGCTGTACCATTGGCCCCCGGCATCTGGTATCCGATTCCGGCATAAGTTGCAGCATATATGGGGTCGTTCACTGGGTATGAGAACAAGACCGTATTTGCCGAGATGAATGAAATAAAAAGATCATTGTCTGGACCTCTGAGCTCCGGGATGGCGGTGAAAGTGGACGTCAAAGGCGATATCGTGTTATTAAAGACATTCATGCTTGCCATTCTAGCGAACGTGAATTAGCCCTGCCGGTTTTACTGATGATGTTTGAGATACACCACTTACCCCAAGCTGTAATCCGAGAAAGAGGATGAGGAGTTTTCACTTAAGAATCTGTCCCAGGATGTACCCGGATACTCGTAGATGAATCGATCGGCTCCTTCAGGTAAATATATTGGCTGTCCGTAGTAGAACCTCATGTAATATCCCTCGCTGCCATTATCGGCGTACTTGAATGGTCGACTGTAGCCTTCGGTGACTAACGGAGCACATTTCGTAACGCGTCTATAGAGAAAACGGTCACCAGGTGGAGAATTTAGCCCCAAATTGTCGTTGCTGTCAAGGAAGCCAGTGTCCAGTTCTATGTTTTCGTTCTCACTGAGACACATTCCTGTCGTAAAGGGGCACTTGGCTGTTCTGTTGGTCTTCATCGGAAGTTTCGTTTGGACGTATTGACGACAGGTTTCCGGACTTGCCGTGTTGCCATAGCATTCCTGAGCATTCCTGAGCATAGTCGGCAAAGCTCGCCGTCCTCTTTGCCATATATGGTACAGCTAGCACCGACAAATATGAAGCGTTGTCGTTGTTCCTCAAGTTGATTCCTCCACATACTGAGCTTTTAACCAAGACTTCCGTCCCAGTGGAAGTTGCAATCTTGGACGAGAAAACACCAGCCGTAGCAAATGCCAGTAGACAAATAATCGTGAAGGCCATGAGAGGAAGTATCCGAGGGTATGTTTTAGAGGACTTCCTTTGCCAAGTCAGCATTACTCGGCCAAGAGCCCATAGTCCACTTGCACCGTTGGCCGAATTGCGGAGAACTGCTTGACGTTGGTGATACAGCCCGTCGCGAGGCGCCTCGGTTGAGTAATAGTGGTGGAATGCGAAACAAGCAATGCGCCAGAAGGCTGTGCCAGTCAAAGCGACGAAAAGTGCAATAAAGGATATTAGGAGACCTCCATCGTGCCGGGTGAGTGTGATTGTTGCTCCAAATATTTTCCCATGGGACCAATTTGTCCAGGCACCAAGATAGACTTCATAATAGTTGGCCGAATCGGACGATGTCAAATATGCGCTCATGGTGAACAAAAAATGATTAAGCAAGGTTGGTGAAAAGGTAATGAATACTTGTAAGAATAGCTGGATTCAAGGCGTGTCTCACTAGTTTTTATAGCCTTAAAATCTGAGTTTTTGCGATTCCGTCTATATCAGGAGTCTTTGCCAAAAGGCGGCACCGCGAGGGCAACTTGGCGCTTACTTTCTCCTTTGGCCATTTGGGTCCGCTTATTTGGTCACACAACCACGGAAGACTCTTTTGTGGCGGTCCTGTGATACAGACTGCTATATTCATACATGCATGCAGAATACAATGTAGTTAAACTCAGCTGTGATGCAGATGCTTTCAGCCGGCCCCGATTTAAGGCGGTGCTCGACAAGAATAGCTAACATTTCAGCCAAGGACGTAATGCATGATTCCCTCTTCTCACATTGTACAAATTATAAATCATACAGTAAATGGTAGAATAGAAAACTCACCACCGCGTGCACCATTCTCAAGCCACGTCCCACAAATCCTCCTGAATCAAGTGATGTCGAAGCGATTCGCCCTCACCAGTACCTTCACCTGGTTATCCTTATCTTCAATCAACGTCTTGAAGCCCTCAGCTTCGACCTGGTCCAGCTCAATCCTCTTCGTGATCATTTCGTCTGGTTTCAGCCTGCCCTCACTAATTGCATTCAGAACATCCTGGAAGTCACCAGCCTGATAGGTCGCCACTCCAATGTAAGACCGCTCTTTGAAGCAGAAGTCGTTGGGGAAGATGCTGCAGCGCTTTTCCCAGATGGCGATGTTGACGATGGTGCCCCTGGCGCGCACAGCTTGCACAGCCGCGTCCAAGCCCGCTTGCACGCCGGCGCAGTCGAACACGACATGCACGCCTTGTTTCTCGCAGAGCTCCCGACACCATGCCGGCACGTCGTCCTTGGTGGGGTCGAGCACGTAGTGGGCGCCGAACTGCTTGGCGAATTCCTTCCGCCGGGGGGAGACTTCAGAGACGATGATCTTCGTGGCGCCGCGGGCACGCAAGGCTTGTATTACGGAGAGCCCGATGGGCCCGCCCCCAAGGACAAGAACGGAGCTTTCGGGTTTCCAGGGTGAAATGTTCACGGCGTGCCAGCCTACTGCCAAGGGTTCGATGAGAGCTATATAATCGTCAGCGTCTGCGGCTGAGCAGCCATGTGCACGACTCAGGTTGCTGCCTACCGCCTATTTCCAGCGACACGTTTTCCGGAAGCTTGTACAGACACGACTGGGGTGTGACGATGTGCTCTGCAAGGCCACCGCCCCAGCCGCTCAAGCCGATGAAGCCATTCTTGTAGCAGCAGTTGATCAGCCCTTCTGTGCATGCGCCGCAGTCCCCGTCGTAGATGATGGGCTGCACGCACACACGGTCTCCGACCTTGAAGTCTGTCACGCCCTCGCCGACTTCCTCGATGACTCCGCTGAACTCATGGCCAAAGGTGAGAGGCACAGTTTCGCCGGTGATTGGATGAGGGGTGGTGGGGCAGATGCTGGCGCCGCCCATGTACTCGTGCAGGTCTGTCAGTGGTCAGCGGGCGAGCACTCGAAGAATGCGGGACGCGTCGAGGGTGGCGGTGCTGGCATCGGTGGGAGGGGCGGAGGGAAAAATGCTGTGCAACAAGGCTGCGAACGGGTGAGGCGTCGTACCACTCCCGCAGATCCCGACCCAAGCCGGCTTCAGCTGTGTGAGGTGTGAGCGCAGCCTCGCCTTGGAATGGACAGCTACCGGGAATCAGAGGCTGACCTTGACCTGGCCCTTGCCCACCTGCGGTTCTGGAATGTCCTCCAGCCTCAGGTCGCGCTGGCCGTGGAAGCGCACCGCCCTCATGGTCTTGTTCGGATTTGAGCCCATTCTGGTCGTCAGGTTCTTGATGGCTTCGAGCATGGTCTCCGGCTGGCGAATGAGCAGGCTATGCCACCCCACGTAACGGGCGCGGGATGGCGCGCGCCCTTTATACAGCGTCGGGTCCCATCTCGTTCCCCGCGTCAAGGCGCTTGAGCGTCAGCATGGAAGCCGGAAACATCAGGATGGGCAAGCAGCCGTCGCGCGACCGGGATTCCCAAAGAGAGGTTGCGGGCAGATCACCCCGCAATCCTTCGGTATGCCGATTTGGGGAGAATCTGGGGAAGACAGGGAGGCGGGAGGCTGTCGCAAGCCGGCCATCACGCGTCGCGGAGGCGCTCTTTTTCCGGGCCGCGCAATGCGCGTCTGATTGGCGCGCGCGCACTTTCCTGAACGCGCGAGGGAAGTGGGATGCCACGATGCCCAGGCGGGCGAGGCTGGCGAGGCTGGCGAGGCCCGGCCGCGCGAGCCGGCGGTGGAAAGTGAGCCGAACGCGGCGCAGCGTGCAGCGCGCCCGAGGTGAGAGGCCAGAGCTCCCGCGCGTCATCGGCTCGCTTTCCCATCAACAGACTTCTCCATCGCTCGTCAAGCGCCGCGCGCAGCTCTGACGGCCCGATGCCGGCGCCTGCAAGCGTGCCGACGGCCCAGGCTGTCGGCGGCCTGCTGCCACTGGCCAGCCGCGGCCTAGCCTGGCGTGTTGACGCGCGGGGGTCTGTCCCCAGCGACGGCGGGGGGTGCGGCTGTGATTGGTGGCAAAATGACGTCTCCGGGGGCTTGTCGACGCTTTTCGCTGAGCCCGCGACACCTTCCAGAGCTCCACCAGCGCGACACGAGTCGGCGCGGATGGGCGAGTGAAGTTGCCCTGCGCGTGTGGGTCGCTGTTGGCAGGAGGGTCTGTCGCGGGGCTGGGAGACGACATTGCCAGCTGCCGCGGGGCACAGTCTCCAGCCAGCCAACCGATCTATGATGCGCATCCAGGAAAGCCATTGACAGCGATAGCGATTGGGACGGTCTCAATCCGGCCCACACGCCTTGTGCATCGGCTCAATTGGCGCGCCCGGGATGATATCACTGATGCCTGCCGTGCGTCGGCAGTATTAAAGCCCCTCCCCCTCCATTCTGCCGGCGCGCGACTGCAATCTGCTTTTTTCCTCCTCACAACCGCTTGCCAGTCACTCCTCAGCCAGCCCCCTTCCCACAGCCGCCAGCATGCCGTACCCCGAGACCGCCGAGGGCTTCTGTGTCACCGACATCAAGAACTGGAGCAAGTTCACCAAGCAAGAGGTCGGCCGCCCTCGCTTCTGGACCCCGCCGCAGCCCCACCATCGCTGACTGCCCCTCCTTCCAACAGTTCAAGCTCAAGCCCTTCGGCGACAGCGATGTCGACATTGCCATTGACGCCTGTGGAGTTTGCGCCAGTGACGTCCATACCATCACCGGTGGCTGGGGCTCCGATATCCCGCTTCCTCTGTGCGTCGGCCACGAGATCATCGGCAAGGTCATCAAGGTCGGCAAGGACGTCAAGACTCTCAAGGTTGGCGACCGCGCTGGCGTGGGCGCCCAGATCTCTGCCGATTTGACCTGCGACAATTGCAAGGCCGACCAGGAGAACTACTGCCCCAACTCCGTTGACACCTTTGGCGCACCCTACCCCGATGGCACCATTTCCCAGGGTGGCTACTCCAGCCACGTTCGCGCTCACGAATATTTTACCTTCAAGATCCCTGACGCGCTTGAGACGAGCTTGGCTGCTCCCATGCTGTGCGCTGGTATCACCGTTTTCAGCCCTCTGAAGCGGTTAGGAGCTGGTCCCGGAAAGAAGATCGGTATCGTCGGAATGTAAGGTCCCCCGGTGTCTGTGGCTTGCGTCCCGTTCCAGAACTGACACGTCTGCCAGTGGTGGTCTCGGCCATTTCGGTATCCTCTTCGCGAAGGCGCTTGGTGCTGAAGTCTACGCCATCTCCCACAGCCCCAACAAGAAGGAGGACGCGCTCAAGCTCGGAGCGACGGACTTCATCGTGACGAAGGAAAAGAACTGGGCGGAGCCCTGGAAGTTCAAGTTCGACTTCATCATCAACACCGCCGATGCCACCGACAAGTTCAACCTGCCCGACTACTTCAGCACGCTCAAGGTCAACGGCACCTTCCACATGGTCGGCTTCCCCGACAACCCGCTCCCCCAGATCCAGGCTCAGGCCTTCGCCCCCAACGGCTGCTTCATGGGCGCGTCGCACATTGGTAACCGCCCGGAGATGATTGAGATGCTGGAGCTTGCCGCCAAGCAGAACGTCAAGAGCTGGGTCGAGACGATCGACATCTCCGAGGAGGGTTGCAAACAGGCCGTCGAGCGCGTCTACAACGGAGACAATGTGCGCTTCAGGTTTACTCTGGTTGGCTACGACAAGGTCTTCGGCAAGCGCGCATAGATTTAAAGACCATGTATGAGTGATGAGGTTGATGATAGCTAAGCGAGTGAGTAACTCGCCTTAGTTCGGTATATCCGCAGCACCTTTAGTTGCATTGAGATAGAAAAGCAATTTAATTATTAGCATCCCTATGAACTCCATCTTTGTTCGTCATGAATGTCGAATGGTTCGATCTTCCAGAAAAACAGATTTCTTTGACCACCACAGGAGGTTCGACCTGTAAGGCAAACTCCGGCATGGAAGATCGCAGGTGATCGCCGGGCCTCAGCATCAAACTACACGTCATAAATCATAATATGCTTGAATTACCGTCTCATTTGTTATTGCTTACAGTTCTTAGCCCCTCATAAATTCAGGAAGCAGCCACGCGATAACGGCAATTCCAACCACTCCGGTCTTCCGCTTTAGGTAATCCGAGGATAAGACTTGCCTCCTCCAAAGACCCCGCAGTATATCCCACTTTAGCTCTCATGTTTTCAGAGTCCGCCACGAAAGCTGCGCTCGGAATCACGAAATGTATTACGCGGAGCTTCAGGTTGCTTGTAGGCGATGACACGATGGTTTTGAAGATGTTAAAGATATCATGACAAAGAAAATACATGCATCTATTATACAACACTTGATCGATATTGCATCATTCAAAAAAGTCCCAGAAGTTCAAGTAAATCCGAACAACAGAGTGGTCTTCTTCCATTCTCGCGACCTTGCACCGAACCTGGGATTCATCGAATCTCCGGGTAAGTTCTGCCTCTTTCAAGTACCAAGGAACGCGCTCGTCTCTTTCCAGTGGATCATCGCGAGAAACCACTCTCATATCCAGTGCAGCTGCGCCCCTTTTACTGAGGTACTTGTTCCGTTGGTGTTCTTCCCAATACCGGACGCAATATTTACCCCCCAAGGCGAATCTCAAAACGTCTTCAGCGGAGCTTCGATCAGTGGCAATGTCTGTACTTTTCTCCGCCTCATTCGGATCCTCTCCCACTTCCACATCAAAGATACATACTCCCTTTCGGAGATAAACGTTCGAACGTGATTGTCATTCAGCTCAACCTTTTTCTCTCCGAGGCGTTTTAGTACGGTATCAAACTCTTGTGCCAAAGGAGCAAACATGTCGCTCCTCCCGCCGAGCGCCGCGTAGCATTTCGTGATGAACAAAGCAAGCATCTGAATTTCGATCCGTACATGTGATTGAAGAAGTAGAAGCCCGATGCGAACAGTGCGATGAGGCATGCCGTTGCCGGCTGTTGTTCCAATGACGGAAGCGCCGATTCGAGAACAAGACGGACGAAGACTTCGGTGAATGCTTCATTACCATAGACCCATTGCCTTAATGTGACTAATGCGTCGCAGTGATTACACGGGATTTGGTGGCCCGGCCTTTGACAGAAACGGAAAAGTAGGATGGACTGTTGGTCAACGTACCTCCCTGGGTAAGGTCCTGAATGAGTTTGACAATTTTGTTAGTTGGCAGGGATGCTTTAAAATTGAATGGCGGTTCTGCGAGGAAGGAATTCAACCTATTAGGTGAAGCTAGTGAGCCAGGTTTTCTTTCACCGTTGACTCGCGTAAGTATCATAGAAAAATGGTATCGGGCCCGTTGTTTTCGCTACGAGTAAGTACTCTACTTATTAGCCCGTAGTATTAGTCGTATCGGCTTAAGATAATCCGATCCCGTAGTTTTAGCGAGTTCTAGCTACACAGAAATACTTATTGTATTATTGTTCAGCGTAGGCTCGTAATGTTGGACCATAGTCCCGCTTACCTACCACTGCATGGCTCAGACTTTTAAGCGTGTGTGTCGCTTCTAGCAGAAAGTCTTATGTTTCAACGGGGAGACAAAAGCAACTTACCCTTCGAGATGGCGTTCCACTCTGCCAGAAATTTCCTCACTCTTTGCCTTTCATGTTGTTCGCAGAGAACTGGCTCAGTAAATCATACCCAGGAGCTATCGGACACTCTAGACCCCCGGCGGTCGAAGCCAGAATCGTGCCCAGTCTGCTGCAACCTGCCGCCTTGCCCCGGCACTCATGGCGGCAATCCATGGTCACAAAATGAAACCAAGGATGGCATCACGAAGTTTGAAGCCTTCTTCTGGCTTGATGATATTGAAGGCAGAGCATCGAAAGGTTGCAAAGTATCATCGGTGATACGCGAAGGATTCCTTTTCTGCGTGGGCTCCGAAAATTCATGTTCGTGCGGATGGCCTATGGAATCACTACACGCCAAAGTCGAGCTTTCTTCCGCGGGGTCTGCTGTTGTTGCCATTGGTCACGGTTTGGGCAAGCCAGACACCCCCCGCGAAACGACGTGCATGCTCGGTAAGACTCATTGGGAATTTGAGATCTGCTCAGTGGAAGGTAAAAGACTAATCTTCTCTGCAAAATGAAACTCTCGTCCTGATAAAGTGCTGATGGAAGTTCAGGCACGAACCACCCCTGGCCATACCTCACCAAAATTCTGCCCCGTCCGTTTGAGCTTATGACCCCGGATCGTCGGACACGTTTCAGAGGCTGGATAGAGAACTGTCGCAAGAACCACGCCTCATGCAGGAAGACTGCGGTCAGTGTCATGCCGAAGCGGCTTCTGGACGTTGGAAATTTAGAGGAGAGCACACTTGCTCTCGTGGAAGATGTTGAGCCTCAAACTCCATACATCGCTCTTAGCCATTGTTGGAGGATCTCACTCGCACAGAATGTTCAAACCACCAAAGACAACATAGAAGAGCGGAGACATGACTTGCCGTGGGAAGGACTCTCTCAAACCATCCGAGACTCGATCCACCTCACCAGATGGTTGGGTGTTCAATATCTCTGGATAGACTCACTATGTATCGTTCAAGACGATCCGGATGATCGGGATCAGGAACTTCTTCGGATGGGCGACATATACGCGGGCTCGTTTGTGACCCTCGCTTCTCATTTCGATCCTGAAGGATCCGCGACCGACGGAATGTTCCTCCACGACCGAAAGTTCATTCGCGAGGTCGTACAAACAGACGATGAGGGAAACGAATTATTCACTTATATCAGGAAGGGACACAGCCATGCGGTAAACGAGCCGAACTCACTCACAGGCCGGGCTTGGTGTCTTCAAGAACGCCTCCTGTCCCCACGTGTGCTTCATTTCCGCAAATCGGAAGTCATATTTGAATGCTTCTCGACATCTCACTGCGAATGCGATCCAGATACGCCTCGAGGCGCTTTACCACCGCGCCTTTATCGTCTGGACGCTCGTTACAGCGAGGACAGACAATTGAAAACGGTGATGACAAATAGTCTGGTTCACTGGGACAGTGAGAACCTGGAAAGCCATGAAGCTACTGAAAGGGTCAGGAGGGCCTTGGCGAATTGGCATAAGCTAGTAGCCTACTACACAAGCACAAACTTGACCTTCGCAGGGGACACTTTCCCTGCGCTTTCCGGCATTGTTCAATGCATGCCCAAAGAGATTTTCGGCATGTATCTAGCGGGCATATGGACTAACAACCTGCCTTGGGAACTCCTTTGGACTTTTGACACTAACCCAAAAGAGAGAACATTCCGTCATACTCCCTATGTCGCTCCATCTTTCTCCTGGGCATCTACGTCAGCACCGGCACAGAACACGTGGCACGAATCAGACAGAGCATTCATGCTATATATAGCTGAGGCACTCGAGGCTAAAGTCAGACACGCGTCGAGCGACCCGGCGGGCGCTGTCAAGGCTGCTTATATTCGCCTAAGATCGCGAATTGCTAAAGTCGAATTTCGTGCCTCAGAAGGCAAATACTCCAGACTGGCCTTGCATACGGTATCCGTGCCTGCCAGCTTTGACGGCTTTTCTGTCTTTGCTTATGCCGATACGGATGGCGACATGGAAAGATGCACAAGGTCGGATGTTCACGCCATCGAAATCGCGACCTCTCGGAATTTTGAGACACATGCCCTGTTGATCGCGCCTTCAGCGCTCACAGAAGATGCATACGATCGAGTTGGGTTTGCTACGATCAATAGAACCCCTTTCTTGACGCAGATCGATAACGGGGACAGAAATGATGCGAGCCGTGAGTATAGGGAAGAGGAACTGCATCCCTGTTTCATAGGACTGCAAGAGGCAGAAGTCATGTTGGTTTGATACCGAATTATAGGCGCTAGAAGTGTAAGGCTATTTAAGAGGCTGAACTACCTCGATACAAACACGGATTTCTTCTGTCGTGCCGTTCCCAATCGACCAACCGACTGCGCCCCATGCATTGCCTTTGGCGTGCGCTTGCAGAGGAAACACTTCGGCCTGATAAAGCCACGAATTGTGAGCCACGTAGCTCCGAAGATGAAGGTGAACACGTAGACGAAGGTGGTGGCGGCGGCAACCTACTGATTTGCGTTGTCGATAGCCCCGGACGCTCTATCATGAAGGCCACCTGTAGACTGGACAGCGCGGGTTGAGGAGCCATCAGCGGCCTAGATCAACTTCTCCGGTAGCTCTTTGAGTACTTTTTAGCAGGCGTGCGGCTCGATGAAGCACGCATATAACAGAAGTGACCTTGGTGGCCCTTCAGTAATCGTACGCGGCAAGATCATTGACCGGGTGGGCACCGTGTCCGACAAGAGAATCCACGAATATATCACAGACAAGGATTTTGGACATTCTCTACTGTACGACAGATTCCCCTATACTACGTGGGTCTACAAGGCTGGATATCGTCAACTTCATTTGACCCTTGGGAAAATTACAGAGTCGAAGATATCCTCCTGGATGTAGCCCAATGTCACCGCGTCACTTTTTGGACTATGTCGATAACCCCCAGGATAATCATCCAGAGCGAATTGAAGATCTTTCGTACGCAATTCAAGCACAATCTATCGTGGCACACGTACTGAACACTACATGCTGTCGGCGACTCATGGCGAGTAAGGGTGGACGGGTTGCATGGGTGAGTAGCTGTTGCGAGGAGGGCGACGTCGTAGCCACTCTGCACGGCTGCAGAGTCCTAATGGTTCTAAGAAAAGTTCCTGGAGCTTGTTAGTCGTACCGAGTGGTTGGAGATTGCTACATCATTGGTATCATGTATGGTGAAGTTGTTGATTGGCTTGATTGGGAAGCGGATGAAATTGTTCTTATTTAGTTCTCGCTGCTGAAAATTTCAATCCTTAACAGTCTGCATTTACGGTCATCCGCGACGTGAAGTTCACACTTTGCTAAATTGTAAAATTCCCAGGAGCAAGCTCAAAAGAGGTTGAGTATATCAGGTAACGTATCGGATAAGCGAGTGCAACAGACAAGCGAGTGCAACACTTGTACAACTTAAACCACTTTAATCCTAAATAACTTCACAACGCCTTATTGAATTGACTAGCTATAACATGC
>JAJVDC010000288.1:0-35111 GCA_021436925.1 Neofusicoccum ribis
AACCCGGACGGACAGTCCGCGCGATGCCGGCCCGGCCGTGTGATGCTGCTTCTGTTGCTGTCGCCGAGCCCTCCAGCGTCCCCCCCCCTCCTTTTTTTTGTATTCTCTTGTACTATGTCCTAAGGCGACACATCCATTCTGATTCTGCGTGAGGTTGGGGTCGCATTGCTACGGCGTTCTGGAGAAACGAGAGCCCTCGAGAAGTGAAGCATAGCGTTTTAAAAACGCGTTGGTAGCTGGTGTTCCTCAAGAAGGCAAGTAGATTAGTACAAGCAACTTTATTCAAGTCACGATAGGTTTCGTAGGCCGTATAATATGAGAGCGAAGAAGTTTCTAAGAAGCACGAATATTTAACCTTGCTATTTAAAAAATTACTACCCAGAGATTTGTCTGGTCTACTTCGAAGTGTCCACTGTTGACATCATATGACGAAATTGTTGAGCGTAGGCAACCGCAGCGACTAGTGCAAAAGGTCAAAGAGCATCATGTCAGTCCCCCAAAATTAGAAGTAGAGCTTTACACATATTTGCTCGATCGAAAACTCGGATCTGCAGATCTCGCAGGTAGCAACTGTAACCTGTAGCTCTCAAATAATTCTTGATTCATTCAGGTTTGCCTTTATATTCAATACGGCCCGTTGAGTGCCCTCCGTGAAAGTACTCATGCTTAACATTCCTTGGTCCAGGGTCCCAAAAGAGGTCGAAGTTTGGTTCATCTACGACGGAACCACTCCCACCCACGGTATCGCGGCCATCAAATGCCGGTAGCAGGGTCCAACACGAGCATGGTGCCCAAGTGATGCTCGCACTTTTGCTTACTGAGATATGAGCTTCATTAAAAGAAAAAAAAAAGGGGAATAAAAGGCCCTCTTGCCCCCGGAGCTCTGAATCTCTCCTCCATCAACACTTCTACAACCTTCATCTCGCAGAGAACAACCAACAACCAACAACCAGCAATTATCATCGCCACCACAACAAAACCATCCCAAAATGGCAGACTTTTTCGACACCCTCGACGACACCCTCGATGACACCCTCGATGACACCCCCTCCCTCCCACCCTCCGCCCCACCCAGCCCTCCACCGCCGCCGCCACCCTCCCCAACCACCGGCCCCGTCCCCCAGCACCGCCTCCCCATCTCCTCCCTCACGACCGCCACCACTCCATCCACCGCCGCGTGGGCGCGCTCGCCCAGCATCACGCGCAGCATCCGCGTGACCATCCGCGCCTCCATCCGGGGCGCCGCGTACCCGCGCATCCACGCGCGCCACGCCTGCCTCGCGCTCGCGAAGCGCCACCTGCAGCCCGTCCTCGGCGACGCGGACGCCGGCGTCGTGCCGTTCCCGCCGGGCGCGGCGGGCGCGATGCGCTTGGCGGCGCCGCGGCTGCGCAGGAGGTGGCGGTGGAGGATGACGGCGGACGAGATGAAGGCGGGGTTGAGCGGTCCGGTGGGGTGCGGGCCGCCGGAGTCGCGGATGGGGGATGTGTGGACGGTGGATGCGGAGGCTTATGGAGGGATCAGGGTGGAGTGGAAGGACTTTGGGGGCGCCGGGTTTGAGGAGGGAGTAGAAGAGGAGGAGGATGAGGATGAGGAGATGGTCGAGAGCAGTGATCAGAACGAGGAAGCTGGAAATGATGACAACGATGACGAGCATTGGGATGAAAATGGGGGAATTCTTTTGGGTGGAGTTGGGGAGGCGGAGGCCGGGGACTATTATGGTCTCATGAAGGATTATGATGGGGACGTGTCAGACTCTGATTCTGATTCTGATTCTGAGATGGACATCGATGAGGACGAACAAGAGGATGATGGAGACAAGTTTGACGGTTTCGATGGCGACCACACCGGAGGTCACGACACAGGAGACCACGAACACCCCGGCAATATCGGACAAGCAAAGTGACTAGCGGGACAAACAAAACAAACATGTAGAACCCACTGATGCAGAAGGGTTCCCAAGAGAAATCAGCAAAAACAGCAAGTCCGACACAGACGCCAACTTCAGCATGAAAAACTATCCTCACCGTTCAGATGTCCCCTTGGTCCTTCACTACGCGCCGCCAAAGCCCGGACACCTACATCGCACCACCTACCGAGCCCAACGAATAGTGGAAAGACTCCTCCTCCTCCTCCTCCTCTCCAACGAACCCCTACCCCCGTCACAGAATCAACAGCACCGTCGCGCCCCCTGAAGCACCAACACCAGCAGAAGAAGACCCCGAGCACCCACCCAACAGCATCCCCACAGACCACCTCGCAGTCGAACTCGTCGTCCGCGGCCCAAGGTCTCAGACACCACTTCCGGCACAGCCGTCACGGGCCGGCGCCGCGCGCACTGCACGACGCGCGGCGGCAGACGACTCCAAGCCTCCTCAGAGAAACCCCAGACCGTCTACCGTGCGCCAGCGGGGCCGACCAGCAGTACGCGGCCCCCGGCGGACGGAGCAAACAGGGTCTTGAAGGCCCAAGCAGAGGCGCGGCACGAGGCGGCCGGCCGAGCTTCCCTGCTTCCGGCGCCGCGGCGGCAGTGCTCGGCAGATGAAGGGAAGGAGGAGGAGGAGGGAGAGAAGGAGAGAAGGAGCTGCAGCGGCGGAGCCAACCGGAAGCCGCCAAGACCTTGATTCTCGAGTGGCACCGGGGTTCTGGACGCTTGATCCACCTCGATCTCTGTCTCCGACGCGCGCGAGTGAGGGCCGAGATCCGGGGGCGCCTGGAGAAACAGCGGGTCCGCCGATCGGGGGGGATCCTCGCTTTCGCATTGGAGGGCGGGCGGAGCGGTGGGGCGGGCGTGTGGTCGAGATGCCGGGAGTGGATCGTGGGTCGGTAATCTGCAGGAACATGTACCTAGGCGCCTGGTGCGACTGGGGTTGGTGTTGACGTGATCGGGAGTGGCTGGAGGAGAGCGGCTGATGGGCACGTCAGCTCCCAGGGAATCCGGGGGGTTTCGGGGCAGCGGAGGGGGCCTACTTTCTTTGCTTTTGGCGGATGCTTTTGGGCGGAGTGGAATAGCAAATTGTCAGCGGTAGCCTCACGATTTCCCGGTCTCGCTGCACGTGTCCCTGTCCCACCGCCGAAGCGCCGTGCTGGCGGAGCGTGAGGTGACAGCTCGCTTTTGCGAGGCGCGGAATAAGGTTCAGCAAGCGTTTCACAGCAATTGGTATCACGGCCAGCGCAGTGGCGTTGCGGACTGCGGGAGCATGGTGGCGTGAGAAGAGGTGTGCGACCCTGGCTCTGCTGCTCGGCTCGGCCTTCCACGCGCTGCGACACTCCACGCACCGGTCAGCACGGCGACGGCACGGCGGCGCGGCGGGTAGGATGGCTGCGTCGACGCCCAAGGCCACCAAGCTACTGCGTGCTGCTCTGGAGCGTCGAGCGGGCCATGCTGGCACGTCATCAGGGTCTCGTCGGGCCGTGTGAAGAAAGTCGATTGGTATATACTGTCAATCTTGCCGAAAGTGGCCTAAGCATGCTCCCCCAATGCAGTCCCTATGATGATGGTTTCGAACGCCTTAATACAGATCCCTTCGACATTTTCAGCCGTGTTGTCAGTGTGCGCCAGCCAGACTTGGAGTTAGGCCGCGCTGTGGAGGGGTTCTGCATTGATCCATCAGCCTCCTTCCCGTGCGCTTGACTGGTTGGCCCTCGATTACCTTCCAGAACCGGCTCGCCGAGAGCGATGCTCGACCGCGTGTCCAGCGATGCCTTCCCCGCCGTGGTGTCTGCCGCTGGACCCACGTCGTCCTTCTGGTACGGCGATGGTGATGTGAATGATGTGTCCACCAACGACGTGTCCGCAGATGTCGGATCGTCCTCCACGTTGTACGGCTCCTTGGACATCGTTATTGGAGGTGCGCTCTGCTCCCGCAGCGTCCTGTCTGCAGCACTTTCCTCCGCACCCCCAGTTGTGTCGGGCTTCAGGACCTCTTTGGGAGACCCCTCGGCATGTTGAATTTGCGGGCGTGAGAAGTTCCGTGCCTCCGACTTGTCCGGCACGCCGTGTTCCTCGATGGGTGGGTACGAGCGGTGGGGCGTATCAGCTGCAGCATCCCAGTAGGGTTCCGGAAGTGCGGCCCACGCAGGCAGATTCTCTGTTGTAGATCGGAGTTCAGCAGCATCAATTTCGGGTGTTTTGTCGGCGAAAATTGCTTGCTGTTTCTGCTCCACAGGGGTCGGAGTTGGTTCCTCGGGCACTTCGACCTGAGGCCCCTTCTCGGTTTGCTTCTCAGTTGTAGCCTGCACTTCATTGGCCTTGGCATCGGGCTGGCCCTCCTGCGTTGTCTCCACCTCAGACACTTTCGCATGAGCTACGCCCTGTTCTTCGGGAGTCTTATTCGGCTCGAAAGCGGCAGCATACGTATGCTCAACAGGGTTTTCCGAACGCTGGATAGGTTCCTGTGATGAGCCAGCCGGTTCTGCTGCCGGTGCGCTCTCATCCACGTGAGAAACCTGGAGGTCGGAATTTGGTGAAGTCTTCTGGTCTGCGAGCGGCGTATCTGGCCAAGGTACTGTTGTCACAGGCGGTGGGATGTCTGCTACCTTCGGTTCCTGGGCGACAATATTCGAAGGAATGCTCTCGTTGGCCTCGACTGTGCTTGTTGGAATCTCCGCTGGCTGCTCGCCCTGCACAGCGTCCATGGCCCTTTCTTCAGCATGCTTGTCCTCTACATGCTTCTCCTCAGCAGGATCCTCCTTGATTGACTCCACCTGAGTATGCTTCTCCGTTCCAATCTCAGGTTGATGAGATGCTTGGACCTCTGTAGGCTGATGGCTTGAGATCGAGATGTCTACATCTTCGTGCTCTGGCTTCAATTCGGCACCAGCAGCAACATCCAATGCCACCGAATCGTTGCGTTTGGAGATGTTTCCGGAAAATTTGGACTCCGGCTGTGCTTCGGTGGTGACAAAAGGATCCGTGGGTGCAGGCTGGCCGTTCTTTTTGACCGAAACGGCCTCAACGGCTCCGGACTCCTCATCCTCGACGTAGGCCTTGTGGTAAGCATGCCGTCTCGGAGTGCTCTCTTCCGGCCCCTCAGCAGGCGGAGCGTTAACTGTATCTTCGTCCCCATAGATTGAACTGCTCGGAGTGAACGGCGCCAAGTGGCTTGCAGCACCAGAGGCAGCCTGCTGCTCCTGATTAGACCACATGGATGCCGCTCCCCACGGTTCCGTCGGAGAGCTGACAGTGCCTTCCAGGTGGTCGGACGAGACTGACGAAGGTCCCGTATTTCCAATCTTTAGCTTCGCGAGGTCGGCTGCTGACAGGACGTGCGGCTGTGCTGACTCCTTGCCTGCGCCGCTCTGAGCATCTTGAGCAGTGCTTTCTCCACCAGAGGCGCCTTGAATGTACGCAGCCTGGTGGTCGCCAGCTTGCTCATGCTTCTCCTTGTCGGTGACTTTGGGTTGCTGAGCTTCTTCTTTCTCCTTCTTCCGCTCCTGCCGCGTCAGGACTACCTCCAGCACCTTCTTGCTACGTTCGACTTTCCCCTTCAAGCCGTTGTCATCACGGTCGAAGTACAGGGCCCAGATTGTGGGGGTCTCTTCGACGGCCACAAACCCTTCCCAGTCCTCGAATGTGAGTCTCCGGTCTTGCCGGGTGCAGTCGAACGGCCCTGTGAGGTGGGGTTGTGCATTGTCACGGACCCCGTACTTCACCTCGTACGTGTCCTTGTCAATGTAGATCCAGTTGAGAATCGGAGCTACATGTGTGATGGTGCTGACGAGGCCTTCGTATTCGGAGTCTGGATAAGGGAGGTAGTAGCCCGCGAAGGGATGGCCGGCAGATTCGTCGGACTCAGATGTGTTGCCGACATCGATGTACAGCTATCGTGGAGATGACATGTCAATTGACTATCCTAGCAATACAGAAGAACGGTGGAGGCACCTTGGAGTCTCTGAGCACAATCTTCTTGCCATTGATCTCACGGCCTTTGAGGGAGGTCCTGACGCAGCCGACAATGAGGTTACACCTTCGGGCGCGGTGCTCCTCCCGCTTCTCCTTCGCCTGGCTCTGGCGGATGGCTTCTTGCGTTCCCAACATGGCAGGGCAGCTTGAAAGCGCCAAGAGCATAGACACGACCATAAGGTCGTCGAAGCGGTCGAAAGGAAAGAGAGAGAGAAGAAACTGGCGGTAAGTGATACCCTATGTGCGCGTCCGCACTAAGGAGAGAATTGCATTTGAGTGTTTGCGTATCTCATGATCAGCGGCGAGTCGCTTGTACAAGGGATAGCGAACTTGGAAGTGGAGAACGTCGTAAGCGCAGGATGCAGTGATACGGTGGCGGACAGGCCTGGACTGCGGCAGATCTGGGATCTGACAGAGCGCGGTTTTTACCAAGGACGTCCGGACGAATGGAGCGCTAGGCCTGTCGCCTGATAAAAGCATATTCGTTGCATTTGAGGCGCGTTAGCCGGAGCACCCAATGGGTCGGGCGAGAAGGCCGAGGCGGGGAACGGCAGGATCGTGGATCCTTGACGCACATCGGGAGCCACATTGCGTGCGGAGTGCGGATGTGGCCTGACATCAAGCCAATGTTGCACACCCTTACGTGCATTTCTGCAAGGCTGTGCAAGGCCCCCTCAGACCGGTGGAGCCTTTACAATGGCGGGACGGGCCGCATCCACTAAAGTTAGCTCCCAGGGCCGCGAGGTTACACAATTGGACGCACGGCCGTGGTCGGGCCGACGCTAAAGCTCGAGGTCTTTTTTTCTTTTTCTCTTCAGCCGCGTTCCTGGGTCGTCCCAAGCGGCCATACCCTAGAAAATGTCAGGAGACACTCTGGTCAGCGACGCGGCGTTGGCCAATGCCGTTCGGGTTTCAGGAATGCGCCCTGATCCCGACAACCGCTGGCCGCCTGGGCTACCTTGCCTGTTTGGGGCAAGCAAAGAGCCGTCTCCTTGGACAGAACACCACGCTAGGTGATCGGCTCTGCTTTCTGTTAGCAAGAGTGATTTGTTGGCTTGATCGAACGATAATTGTCGGGATGAAGGGCATGCCGCAATGCATACCAGGTTGCTTTTGCAGTGCCAACTCAGAGGCCGATAGCCGATGTGAAATACCGGCACCGTACTACCACATTTTGGCCGAGGTCTTCTTGTATAAAAGACAGTCCTCCGGCCACTCTGACACCAGCAGACTCATCGGAGCATCTTTCCAGTCCAGTCCAGTCAGCAGCATTCTTCAACACCCAACACCCTCACCAATCACCAATCACCACAATGGCCACCACCAACCCGTAGGAGCTCCCTCGCACGTCTTGAACCCTCGGGCTTCGTTGACACTGATACCATGAGCAGCACCACCGAGGCTCTTGCTGAGAGGAACTACGCCTCCGACACCTCCTCCGCCGACGGCCAGGCCCGCGGTGGCCGCAGGCCCAAGAACGTTGCTCTGGCCCACCCGGCTGCCGAGCACCTCCCGACTCCCCCTCAGTCGAGCAACCTCAGCCAGCCCGCTGGTAAGTAGACAGATCTTCCAAGACACACTCACAACGAGCACTTTCCATCGGGGGCCCGCAATCTTACATGGCCATTCGTGTAGACGAGAACTTCTTTGATTCCACGATACTGATGGATATGTACCCGACAGGCTCGCTGCTCAAGGGCGCCACCGACGCCGAGGGCAAGCCAAAGGACGCCGCGCTGCTCGTCGGCATCAAGCTCGACCTCGAGGCGGAGATTCACTTGACGGCCCGCGTCCGTGGTGACATCTGTGTTGGACTGTACTGAGCGCAGCACAAGCTGGTTGATGGATGGGATGCGGGAGTCAATGAGGTGCAAGCTCGAAACGTAATTTGAACAGTTGCATAGTTGGATTTCGGTCGGTTTCTAGTGAGATACATTTGGACATTAAAACAATGGAAAGATGCTCCACGAGAAAGGCTCCGGCACTCGGACTCGGGCGGCGACGTGTGAGCTCGTGACTGCCGATGGAATGCTTGAGTATTGTTGCATGGTGGTGACACAGCGAGCGGGTTGAGGTTGGACGAGGCGGAGGCCGGAAGCGGTGGCGGGCGGCAGCTTTGCCGAGACTGGCTACGTCACACGCACGCCTGGCGCGTCAGGAAAACGCGTCTCCCCCGCCGACATCTCACCTTCACTTCACTGCTGCTCTCACTTTCACTCGACTCCCTCGTCCATTGTGCCGCACGGACATGCTAGCGCTGTGCCCAGCCTCAATGGGCGACAATCGCCATTGTCGGTCGCATTTCATTCTTCAACCCACTCGTCTTCTTGGTCCCTCCATGAACTCAACTCCTCCGTCTTTGTTCCTCGCCGCTTCCGTCTCGCGGCACTCAATCCGTCAGCTCTGCATCCCCACTTCATCGTACTAGCAGCTTCTTTGTCTGCTCTAGCTCGGTATCTTTGTCGCTCCGGCATCACAATTGCACCTCGAGTCCACTTTGTCCCTGATCGCGACAACCATCCACGCCTCGACCATCATCATGTCGCTCCTCGGACGACTGCACAATGCCGTCTTGGGTCTTCTCACACCGGGAAGTACCTCGAGTAATCAGAGTTCGCCGCGCCGTCGCACCACCCCTACTGCGACTTCTCGCCAGCGCGTGACCCCGCCTCAGATCAATGCCAACGGCAAGCGCGTCCTCACTCCAGCCCTGAGTGACAGGTCCAACAAGCGCTTCAAGACCCCGACTGGCAGAGCCATTACATACGCCACTCCGCCTTCCACTTATCTTAGAGAGAAGGATGGTTCCTCGGACTCACTTGGTCTCGACAGCCCGTTCGCCCAGGACGCAGCCATCCCATTCGTGCGCGATCTGCGTGCCGAGGACTCTGACAGCGATGAATGGGGATACATTACCAGCAAGGTTGCTGAACAGGATAGCCCGGTCAAGGAGACCAGCACCATCAAAAAGCTACTGGCTCACTTCAGCTCGCCCGAGTCAAAGAGGGGCCGAGCTGATGACAAAACGATCATACAGCCTACCAAGGAATTCGACGAGACGGACTTGAAGGCCATTGAGGTCCAGAAGGTCCGGGCCAAGCGCCAGGAAGATGCTTTGACGATGCGCGAGATTGGCTGGGCCGACGACCCAATCAAAGTCTATCTGAAGCTCACCATGCGCGGCTGGGAGCCGCTATTCCCCGCAACCTGGAAGCACAGCTTTGACTCGTTCCCTCGGGTTCTTTTCGCCAACAAGCCCCAGGATGAGTACATCAAGGCGTTCTCTGAGAATCAGTTCAGAGGTGAGTTGTGCCTGAGCCTGATCTCACCTCGCAGACTTGTGCTAACCTGTATACACAGCTATGAAAGCGTTCCGCTCACTCCTCATGGTAGCCTCGAAGGCTCGTGATGCTACCCTGAAGGAGGTCGAGACCCCGCCCTCACGCCAGCCGCAGGAGCTGATTGGTCGTGAAATGAAGCACTACATGAAGTGGGCTTTCAAAGACGCCGGCGTATCTGACATCACTCCCACCCTGGCCATTCTCTCTGGTCCAGAGGACGTTGATCCTGCACTTCTGGAGAGGAAGATGGTCAAGCGCCTTGTCAAGCTCAAGCAGGAATGGCTGGACAACCTCGCCGTCACGGAAGGCCAGGACGAGAACGGAGAGGCGATCCGTGTCGACGAACTCTGCGACCCTCCCACCATCTACGGTATTATTGTCAGCAACCTGATGATCTGCCTTGTCGCATTGGAAGATGAAGACGACGGCTATGCCGAGCCTCGCATCCACGCGTTTTCCTGGAACAACATGGCCAAAGCCGAGTACGACGTCTGGACCACCATCACCATCGCCATTCTTGTGATGCACTGCAGGGCGAAGATGAGAGTTCTCAAGATGGTCATGGACTATTACGACAGGCAGACGACGGAGGACGAGGGCCAGGGTTACGACTCGACTTAATTCCCTCGAAGGCATAACGACATACACGTTCAGCGGCGGCTTCGAGATCGGGTTCTGTTCTATACCAATGGCTTACGGTTCTGTGGTCTGCGATAGGTTGCTTGAGAGTTCGCAGGGTTGCTTTTTGTCGACTCGCATTCTCGGGAGGTACTTTTGCTGTTGCAGAAAGTTTGCTATCACCACGGAGTAGCAGGGGTCGCAATCCTTAAGGTGGTTTCTAAGACGGTAAAGGCGAGGGCATCGGAGCACATCGTGGTTTTATTGAACAGCACAAAGGCATTACTTAGCACATGCTTAATTGCATTTTGATACTGCACTGCAAAGGTTTATAGCCCAAATAAACTCCAAACACTCTCAAGTGCAAGACTGGGTGAAGCATTTTCTTTTTGCAGAAGTATCGCGGGTACCGAGCATCTGCTCAGACACAAAAGGATATTCAGCAGGGCAGATACTAACGCCCAGCAGATGATCGCCATGCAATGCCTTGGGATCTTACTACATGCGGCGCGCTTGGCATCCAATAGCCGGACCCTGCTCGAGCGAGGAGACGGCCCCGGGACTGGGCCATTACGCACAGGCTGACACAACCTTAACCAGACCATCTACAGCATCAAAGAAACGCATCGCCGTCCAGCCGGCATCCGGCACACGGCAAGCCACACAGCGTTGTGGGGTGCATTAGCGCGAGCACGCAAGCATGACGCGCCGCCAGGGCGACCCGCCCGCCTGAATCATGTCTCTGCCGCGACACCGACAGCGACCGGGGTAGCTGCCAGCTCCCCTTCCCAATCGCCCGCCGACAACCTTCCTTCCCCCTGCTTGCGCGCGATAACGACAGCCGAAAGAGAAAGCTTCTTCGCCCCGAAGAAGCTTCGTCCGTTCCCTTTCCTGGCATGGCGCCCGTGTCCGCACCCGCAGCGCACACCAGCTCCTCCGCATCCTCGTCGTCCTCCTCCTCGCACCGCCCCACGTCCCCCGGCACGAGCGACGACAGCGAGGCCGCCCTCGAGCGCGAGCTCGATCTCGAGCACCCCGAGCCGGACGTCGACGTCGAGTGGGGCGAGGAGACGGACGGGCAGCGCGGCATACGGCTGCAGCCGCTGGGCGGCCCGTCACGACACGGCAACACCCGCTACGAGGACGGAGACGACGACGAGGAGGACGACGGCGAGGGGGAGGAGAAGCGCTTCCTGCCCGGTCGGCGCGCGGATACGGTGCAGGACTATGAATTGTACACGCCGGACGAGGAGAGGGCGGTGCTGAAGCGGCTGGACCGGCGACTGGTGCTGTTCATGGGGCTGTTGTACATGCTGAGCTTCCTGGATCGGTCGAGTATGTCTTGCGGGAGGAGCGGCTGGGCTGGTGGGCGGAAGGCTAATGCGGCTCGGTGCAGATATCGGCAATGCCAAGGTCGCGGGCATGTCGAGGGACCTGAATCTCAGCTCGAACCAATACGAATGGCTGCTCACGGCGTTTTATGTCACGTACATTGTGTTTGAGTGGATGACGTTGATGTATGGCTCCATCGCTCTCCGTTCGTCTTTTGATCTCGTCGATTTGCTTTGGGGGCATTTTTCTTTGGCTGAGGCAGTGCTAACCCGCTCTCAGGTACCGCCTCGTGCCACCGCACATCTACATACCCATTTGCGTCTTCAGCTGGGGCCTGCTCGCCTCGCTTCAGTCTCTCAGCACCTCCTTCACTTCACTCCTCGTCCTCCGCGCCCTCCTCGGCGTTAGCGAAGCCGCTTTCGGTCCTGGTGTTCCATTCTATCTGTCTTTCTTCTTCCGTCGCGATGAGCTGGCTTTTCGCACCGGTCTCTTCATTTCCGCAGCACCGCTCTCCACCTCCTTTGCCAGCAGTTTGGCCTGGCTTATCACCAAGCTAGGCGAAGGGGGGCCCTGGGCACCCTGGCGCCTGTTGTTTTTAATCGAGGGGTTTCCAAGCTTGTTTGTTGCAGTCTGGGCGTGGAGCTTCGTGCCCGATGGACCAGGAGAGGCGAGATGGCTGACCCCTAGACAGAGGGAAGTCGCAGTACTGAGATTACGAAAAGAGAGGGACGATGGCGCTGACCAGACGGATGAAGAGGGTATCAGAGTGAGGAGTTCTGGCGCCGTCAAAAAAGGCGTAGACTTCCGGGAGGTCCTCAAAACGCTAACGGACCCGAAATGCTACCTCACCGCCGTGCGTCGTTTCCCCTCCACCCCTCAACATTCCCCCACTAACGCCCGCACAGCTCATGTTCTTCGCCTGCAACATCGCCTTCTCCTCCGTCCCCGTCTTCCTCCCCACCATCATCCAAGAAATGGGCCACTCCGCACTCACCTCCCAAGCCCTCTCCGCGCCGCCCTACCTCGTCGCCTTCGTCTCCGTCCTCCTCACCGCCCACGCCTCCGACCGCTCCCGCGCCCGCTCCCCCTACCTCATCTTCCACGCCTGCCTCGCCGCCTCATCCTTCGCCCTCATCGCCGCCCTCGGCGCCCGCGCCGCCACATCCCCAGCCGCATCCACCCCGCACCGCAACATCGCCCACACCCTCCGCTACGCCGCCCTCTACCCGGCCACCGCCGGCTTCTTCAGCGCCGTCACCCTCATCATCGCCTGGACGCTGAACAACCAGCCCAGCGCGTCCGGCCGCGGCGCCGGCCTCGCCGTCCTGAACGTCGTCGGCCAGTGCGGCCCGCTGGTCGGCACACGGCTTTTCCCGGCCGCCGACGCGCCCTACTACGCCAGGGGGATGGGGGCGTGCGCGGGGTGCATGGCGGGCGTGGCGGTGCTGGCGGCGGTGCTGCGGTGGGTGTTGGCGAGGGAGAATGCGCGGAGGGTGGGGGAGGAGGGTGAGGAGGGGGCGGTGCCGTTGGTGGGGAGGGCGGGGGAGGGGCGGAGGGGAGGGTTTTTGTTTATGCTGTAGGGTTGGGAGACGGGGGATGTGGCGGTTGCGTGGCTGGGTTTGTTTTTGCGTGTCACGATACCATGCATTTGTAGGATTGTGTTGTAGTACATCAGCGGCAGAGATGGCGTTCAAGCGTAATGGAATCTTAAGGTTCTCATAATCTTCGTCTCTGTGAAGTGGGTTGCAGAAGAAATGGCAGTGCGAGGTGAGGTGTTTTAGTCGACAGTACGCGTGAAAAAGCAAGCACCTGTAAGAGTAGCTGAAACATTTATCTGGATAGATTGGGTAACTAAACCATAGCGTCTCTGCATCCAAGCCAATGCTTCAACTGACCATGAGCGAGTTTCATCTGAGCTGAAAAGCTCCAGTTCTTTTGCGATCCATTGGGCCCACACGTCGCGACGAGGAACTTAACTGTCTGGACAGCAGGATAGTTTTCAATATTCCAGCTTCATGCAGAGATCGAACATTTCGCATCAAATCGTCATTTCATTTCCGCCCGCCGGAGCATGCCTACTCTCGCGCAGACCCGCTTTTCCATGCAAACGCATCCTAGTAATACAAGACGACCCTCAGGCCGAAGGTTGGAAGACCCTAATCTTCAATGACGCCATACCGAACAAGACCCGATCGGTGTAACTCTTGGAATCTGTTCTAAACATTTTTCGAAGCCGAGACGAATTCTCTACTGCGTCGGGCCCCACGAGCCCTTGTCCTTCAGGGCCTGCTCGTCCTCCTCGCGCAGCTGCTGGTCGATGACGGCGCCCCTGCTGGGCTTGTTGCCGTGGGACTTGGCCTGCCGGTGGCGTCAGATGCATGATCACTGGGGAAGACTTGTGGATTGGTGGGGGTGGGACGTACCGGCAGCGTCGCGTCCTGCTCGTACTGGATGGCCTCGATGTCCTGCGGCCCGGACTGCTCCTCGCGCTGCTCCTCGCGGGCGAGCTTGTTCGCGATGGTGCGGCTGTCCTCTGCGGCGGAGGCGTGTTAGCATGTGCTCGTTGGCGGCTGGGGTGGGCTGGATGCCACGACGTACTGGAGTCGAGAGCCAGATGGCTGTTGGGCTTGCCCTCCTTGAAGCGCTCGGCGTCGTTGACTTGGTCGGCGGGGGCGTTCTTCTGGTCGCCGTCCTCGTAGATGTTCTTGGAACCGACGTTGGAGCTCATGGTTGCGGTGGTGTGTGGATTGGTGGGGAGGAGTTGGGTGTGGAAAGTTCGGGGTATGTGAAGAAGAGTAGCGAGATGAGGGTATCGCAGAGAATTTTAGTACATCAAGCAGCGGCCGTTGAGAGCGATGTTTTTATACAGAGGTGATGCAGACTATGACGTTATGACGTCAGCTTCCATGATCGGCCCCCTGCCCGCAGTGTTGCATCATTGAGCCCCTCCGGCCCCTCCAGCCCCTCCAGGCCCCTCCGCGATCAGCCGCAGGCTTTTGATCATCGCCGCTTTAATTAGCCATCGGCCCGCAACGGACATCATCGGTGCTTGCGCCGCTCGATTTGCTTATCTTCTACGGGCTTCCTCGCTGGCCATTAGCGCCATCCCAACGTCTTGGTGTCTATCTAGAGTCAACCCGTCCCTTTTTCCCTGAACGCCTTGGTTTTCATGCCAAACAAGTCTCCGCCATCCCGGTTCTGCCTCACTCCATCTCAATCGTGCCCGGGGGCTTGCTCGTAACTGGGAAGGGTTAGCTTACGCGGCACTGAGAATGCGATCCTGCTTCACTTACTGTCGTAAACCACACGGCAGACGCCGTCGACCTCGTTCACAATCCTCCTGCTCACGCGCTTCAAGAACTGCCCGTCGAAGGGGAACCAGTCGGCCGTCATGAAGTCCGTCGTCTCAACGGCACGCAGAGCAATGACCTGCGCGTGCACACGCTTGTCGCCCATCACACCAACAGCCTTGCAGGGCAGCAGAGCAGCGAAAGCCTGCGAGATCTGCCTGTAGAGGCCGGCAGCCTTGATCTCCTCAATGAAGATGTGGTCCGCGTGACGAGCAATGCGAACCTGCTCGGGAGTGACCTCACCCAGAATGCGAATGGCAATACCAGGGCCAGGGAAGGGGTGGCGCCACACGAGCTCCTCTGGAATGCCTAACTGCGTGCCGAGCTCACGGACCTCGTCCTTGAAGAGCTCACGCAGGGGCTCAATCAGCTTGAGGTGCATGCCCTCCAGCAGACCGCCAACGTTGTGGTGAGTCTTGATGGTCGCGCTGGGGCCCTTGAAGGAAATGCTCTCAATGACATCGGGGTAGAGAGTTCCCTGCAGCAGCCACTCGATCTCGCCAGCCTTGGAGGTGTGCGCAGCCTCGTCGGCGATTCTCCTGGCCTCCTCCTGGAACACTTCAATGAAGGTGTTGCCAATGACCTTGCGCTTCTTCTCCGGGTCGTCGGTGATGCCCTTGAGCTTGCCGAGGAAGCGCTCGCTGGCGTCGACGACGGTCAGGTTGACGCCGAGGTGCTTGCTCAGGGTCTCCTTGACAATGGCAGCCTCGTTAAGCCTGAGCACACCATTGTCGACCAGGACGGCGTGGAAGCGGTCGCCAATGGCCTCCGTCATCAGCTTGGCGGCAACAGTGGAGTCAACACCACCGCTGACAGCACCAATGACCTGACCCTTCTCGCCGACCAGAGCCCGGATGCGAGCAATCTCCTGGTCCACGAACTTGGACATGGTCCAGTTCTGGTTCGCGCCGCAGATTCCCACCGCAAAGTTCTTCAGAAGCTCCGTGCCGCGCGGGGTATGAGTCACCTCTGGGTGGAACTGAATGCCAAAGTATTGCTTCGTCTCGTGCGCAATGCCGGCGAAGGGAGCATTGTCGGTGGTGGCGAGGATCTCGAAGCCGGTGGGCAGCTGCGAGAGCTTGTCGCCGTGGGACATCCACACCTCGAGATCCTTCTCAAGGCCCTCGAAGAGCTTGTCGATGTGAGCGGCCTTGCCGGGGTGCTTCTCGACCTTCAGGTAGGCGTGGCCGTACTCCTTCTTGTCGCCAGCAGACACATTCTCCTTGCCGTGATACCAAGCCAGCTCCTGCTGGCCGTAGCAGATGCCTAGAATTGGCACGCCCAGGTCGAAGACGGCCGGGTCGGCGTGCGGCGAGCCATCCTCGTAGACCGAGTAGGGCGAGCCGGACAGGATGACACCCTTGGGCTTCCAGGAAAGATCGGCGATCTTCTGGGTGCAAGGGAGCATCTCCGAGTAGACATTGAGCTCGCGCAGACGGCGGGTGATCAGGTGCGTGTACTGGGAGCCTTTTCTCGGAGTTAGTCACAGGCTGGCAGTGTCGCGCGCACAGTGGTGGTACCAAAGTCCAGCACCAGGATGGTGTCGAACGTCTTGTGGGGCTCGATGGGGAGCTCGCCGGTGCCTGCCATTGTGACTGAAGGGTGCGGGTGGACGTGGTGGAGGAGCGTTCTGCGGGCTGTGGGGAGACTTGCAGACGCAGAGGAGAGGGAGCGGGTGGGCGACGCGCCAGGGAAAAAATATTGGAGGGGCGCCGCGTAGGGCTGAACGTTGATTTCGCGCGTCGCGGACTGCTCGCCGATAAGCTGTGACGCATCTAGTAGTGGCCCCCGCTGCCGTGGCAAACCACGCGCCGGCCGGCCAAGACTTAGCTCCACCACCCCGGCTTCGGATTTTCGCCAGCCTCAAAACCGCCGACCGCCGCCGCCGTCCAGCGACATTCCGCACGCACATCCGCAGACATGGGCAAGGGCAGCAGGAAGAGAAAGGACCCCGAGGAGCTGGGCGATGCTCCGCCCGCCAAGGACCCCCAGCAGGACGACGACGACGAGAGCGACGAGGTGCGTTGTCCCCGCCGCGCACACCACCGAGGACTCCATGCTGATGCTGTAGCGCAAGCTCTAGGACATTGATATGCTCAATGTCGAATTCGAATGGTTCGACCCGTCACCCGATGTCGACTTCCACGGCCTGAAGATGCTGCTGCGCCAGCTGCTCGACGTCGACAATCAGCTGTTCAACCTGTCCGAGCTGGCCGACATGATCCTGGCCCAGCCGCTGCTGGGCTCGACAGTCAAGGTTGACGGTATCGAGTCGGATCCGTACGCATTCCTCACTGTCTTGAACATGCATGAGCACCGGGTATGCCTAAACACGCCGTCCTGCGACTTGAATTCCCAGCTGACGTGAAGCAGGAAAAACAAGTGATCAAGGACCTCGCAAAATACTTTGCGCAAAAAGCCTCCACCTCGCCCGCCCTCTCCCAGCTCTCCAGCCTCTTCGAACCGTCCTCACCCGCCCAAGTCGGTCTCATCCTGACCGAGCGCTTCATCAACATGCCGTCGGAGATTGTGCCACCCATGTACACCATGCTGCAGGAAGAAATGCAGTGGGCGCTGGAGGAGAAGGAGCCATACCAGTTCTCGCACTACCTAATCCTCTCCAAGACGTACATCGAGGTCGAGTCGAAGCTGGACATGGAAGACAACCGGCCGAGCAAGAAGAAGAGGAAGGACCAGGAAGCCGAGACCTTCTACTTCCACCCGGAGGACGAGGTCCTGCACAAGCACGCGCTGGCGCATGCGACGTACGAGTACTCAAAGCAGGGCGACGAGGGCGCGTCGGATGCCAAGAGGGCGTTCCAGGATGCTGGTGTCAAGCCCATGGGCCACCTCATCCTGATCGAGGCGGGCAGGTTCGCGGATGCTGTTAAGGCAGTGGGCGAGTACCTGGGAGGCCCGGCGGCTCAGGCATAGATATGGCTCTATGTATTAAGCAAAAAAAAAAAGTTAATGAAAGATTCAAGATACCAAAGAAGAAAGCAAGAGTCAGACTTCGTGTCATGAATGTGTCTGCGTGATAATGCCATTGAAAGTGGTAAGTTATGAAAAGCAATGCTAAACCAATATTTCTGGATGATGAGAAAGCTTTTCAATGAGTCGAGCAAGACGCAGAAAGTGCCAATCATGCAATGCCAATGATGCCACGCCCCTTCTCAAACCAATCATATATCTTGGCCTGTAACTCGGCAGCTGAGCCAAACCCTGCACCATCTTTCGGAGATTCCGGCCATCTTCTACTCAATCAGCCAATTACCCACCCAAGGGCTTTCACAGCATCCCGAGAGATATCATCCGCTCAGACGAACCAGCCCACCAAGAAAGTAAGCAAGCTCATGCCCACCATGAGCTTGTCGTCCGCGGACTCAAACGTCGCCTTGTCCTCGTAGGAGCAGTTGTAGCAGTTGTTGGTGGTGCCGCCTCCATTCTTGTTTCCGCCCTTGTACGGCTTCCCGCGATGCTCGAGATCCATGTCGCCGTGAAGGCGCCTGGTCGCGCTACTATGGGTAGACCCGGTTCCGTTGGCGTGAGGCTGGCCAGTGGCGCGGCTATAAGCGGGACTGGTGCTGTTCCTGGGGAGAAGCGTGGTGACGTTGCCGTGTAGGTGTGCGGTTGCGTTTCTATAGGCGAGCTTGGTGGTGCTGAGGTGGAAACCCTCAGGGGTGTTGTGGCGGTGGTGGCCGAGCTCGGTGGTGTTGCTGGGGGTGAATTGGATGTCTTCGTGGAATTGGATGTTATCGGCGAAGGGACGAAGGACTCGGTAGAAGACGAGAATCAGGAAGGCGATGAAAATGACATGGTTGAGAGTGGATCTGTCGAGTGGCATGTTTGTTGGTAGTAGCCTGAGGAGTAGAGAAGCGTCTATCGAGTATGTTCGGCGGAAAGAGGAGGGTGCGCTAAGGTAGATGTCGAAAGACTAAAGAATACTGGGCAGGTGAATGGCATTAGGGAAGCGGGTTTCTAGGCGGGTGAACTGCGCAAGTACTCTCCGTTCGACATGACTGTCACGTGTGCGAGGCACTGGAAACTCTTGCTGTGCTTTGATGTCAGTCGTGTTGGACTATTTGGGCGTCTCGTGTGAGCTTCCACCACTTTTTCAAGCAAATAGCTTAACATTCCAAACTGAGCATAGCCCAACACTCTTACAGACCATAAGAACCCACACGCATTCAACTCCCACCTCACCCCCCTTCCATCGCTCATCACCTCTCATCATCCCTCTGACACCCTGTCGTCTCTACCAACGCTCGCGGACACCTCACCCGCCTAAACTGCACCTCAGGATTATCCGCATTCTCGAACCAGTCGAACCGCCAGGCGCAGCTGTCCTGCCACGGGCCCGGAATCTGTCCACACTGCGATACGTCGCTGAATCCGCCATACTGCTGCCCCAAGTCGATCCCACCGCCCCATTGCTGCGAGCAGCCGTTGAACTGGCCCACGCCACCGCCCGGCATCGCAATGTCGAAGTGATTGTCGCCAAGATCGCCACCCGTGTTGGTGATCTGCACGACGAGCGTTTTGCCCGCGATTGATGTTGTTGTGAAGGTGAGACTACGGGGGCGCTTGGAGTCAGCGGCTGGGTGCGTTTCGGGAGTTCGACTGGGGATGGGAAGGGAAGGACGTACGCGTAGCAGGCGCAGCACCAGTCGCTCTCGCTCTGCCCTGCGAGCTTGGCAGCGGCGAATCCGAAGGCGAGGTTGTTTCTTACGGCCCATGGCGCTTGGTCGCTGCACTGGAAAGCTTCGCCGCCTTCGCAGCCGGATGTGGCGTCCGGGTTCTGGAGGTATTGATTGTTGGCGGCGTTACAAGTATTGACGGGCTGCGAGACTGGGGCCTTGTTAGACCAGGAGCAGGATGGCTTGCAACAGTCCCAATAGCGGGTTGTCGTGCCACTGCCATTGCCGGTGATGGGAGTGATGAAGAAGGCGAGCGGGAGGAGGGCGGAAATGAGCCACGGGGTGTGGGGAAGTGGAGCCATGAGTGCCGATTATTGCAAGGCTTTTCAAATGAGGGACTAGAAGGAGTGACAGTGATGGAGAGAATCATAGTCGACATTCCAGGGCTTCAGCAAGCTCTTTTTATCACCTCCCCGACCATTTTGCCTGAATTCCGTGAGCTTTTGCTTCGTATTCGGCGGCGATTGTAATCTTGTAAGCACCATACGGCACTCTCGAAGTCAGGAGGCGCGTGTGGTTGGCAGATCGAAGATGCAAGCCCATCAGTTTATGTCATGTCTCTGATCCTCCTATTTCATCCTCAAAGTCAGGTGATACGGAATCCTCCTATTAAGCCGAGGGCTGAGGGAGTCTTTGTAGCAGCTGAACTGTATTAACGAGGTCGGAAAATGACATCACTCGGGACGGACGGAAAAGGTTGGTACCTGCATGTCCAAATCCCTCAGCATTATGAATCCAGTTTGCTGAAGTGACGTTGGATGGTCGATGCCTCCCAACTACATAATTCGAGAGATGATGCAGCAACCTGTTGCCTGCAAGAATAGCGGGGCGCTGCGATTATAACTTGAGCGAATGCAGCTTTGACTACTGCATAAGCCATTCAAGAGGCGAAGCTTGCATGCTGTTCATATGTTTCAAGCAGTAGAAACTCAAGCATGCAGTGAGGGGCAATCGATGACATCGAATCCTGGAACGGATCGTCCGGATCTCATCTCCGGGCGAGTCGCGGGTGGTGAGGAACAAGAACCCCACGGGAACGCGACTTAAACTGCATGTCGATGTCTCAACTAAATCAGGTAGTAGTGGAGGACACAAAACTATGATGTCGGATGAATCTTGGACCTTCTTGGGCACATAGGATGACAGACAGCGTGGAATCAACGACCAGTCAGCGTGCTCGACGGTGCACTGATCAGCCGCAGCTATGGACGCGGCGACCTGAACCAGAGCGTTTCGTTAATAGTACCGGCAGCCCGGTCGCTGGACACATCCTTCTGTTTTCACGCACAATGTCGGCAGAAAAGATGGCGGGAGCGAACGCGGGGCAGTTGCGGGCCGGGCTAGTCCGCAAGCGGGCAACAAATTGAAGGCTGGGCGCGACGCGTCCACCGCGCGACCTTGGACGCGCCACGCGTATTCCCCGAAACTGAGCCGACCGCGCCTTAGCTGAAAACACGGCGCCAAATCCACTCCACCAAACCACCCTCCCCTCCTCACCAGCCTGCATACATTTCCTCCCCGACGTCGCCAAACATGTCTTCTCTGGTCGATGCCGTCATTGGCTCCGACAACTTCGGTCTGGACGCCGCTACTCCCGCCTCGACTACCGGTTCTCAAGCCGGAAGGCGCCCCCAGAACCGCTCGTCTTCAAGGCCACAAGGCCCTCCGTCCGAGAGCGCCGGCGCAAACAGTGATATCGAGGGATTCGCAGATGACGAGGTTGTTGGCGCAAGAGGGACAGTGCGCCGCTCAGCCGGTCCGCGCCAGGATGTCCCGCGCGTTGTCGACGTGACGGGCGAGACACTGTCGCAAAGATTCGAAGAGTTCCTTGAGAGGTGCGCCACGAAACCCCGCGCGCTGAGAGTAGCCTGTGCTGACGGAATCATGTAGCTACACGGAAGATCCTGCCTCGTCCGGCGCCCCAGCCTCGAGCGTTCAGACCACCGACAAGTACTACATCGCCCAGATCAATGGCATGCGCTTGTACTCGCTGTCCACCCTCTACGTTGATTTCACACACCTCATGAGGCATGAGGACGGTGTTGTTGCGAATGCCATCGCCAACGAGTACTACCGCTTCCTTCCCTACATGACCCGAGCCCTGAACAACCTGATTGCCAAGTACGAGCCGGACTACTTCAGAGAGCACAGACAACCCAACTCGAACTCCTCCGCCGCCGCTTCATCTGTGACAGGAAACGCCACGAGCCAAGATGATTCAAAGATTACAAACAAAACGCCGAACCAGCAGACGGACAAGCTCTTCTCGCTAGCATTTTACAATTTGCCGCTTGTTTCCCGCATTAGACAACTGCGGACCTCTTCCATCGGAAAGCTACTCTCCATTTCTGGCACCGTCACAAGAACCTCAGAAGTCCGTCCAGAGCTTTCTCTGGCCACTTTTGTCTGCGAGGCCTGCAACGCTGTGGTCCCCAACATCGAGCAGACTTTCCGTTATACCGAGCCTACGCAGTGCCCGAATTTGACGTGTGGTAACCGCGTTGGCTGGCGATTGGATATCAGGCAAAGCACCTTCGTGGACTGGCAGAAGGTGCGCATCCAGGAGAACAGTTCGGAAATTCCCACTGGTAGCATGCCCAGGACAATAGACGTCATCCTGCGTGGTGAAATGGTCGACCGCGCGAAGGCAGGAGAGAAGTGCATTTTCACCGGTACCGCCATCGTTATTCCAGACGTCAGCCAGTTCCGCGTTCCTGGCGTAAGGCCTCAAGCAACAAGGGACAACACCAATTTACCGAGAGGCAACGATGTTGGTGGCAATGGTGTGTCAGGCTTAAAGGCGCTCGGTGTGAGGGATCTCACCTACAGAATGGCATTCCTGGCCTGCATGCTCACCGCGGACATTTCAACCCCTGGACAAAATGCGGCGCAGCAACTTCATGGACAGGCTGGAAACATTCTCGCTTCTCTGAACCAGACTGCACCGGTGGAGGTAAACCAGTCGGGTGAGGAGGCCCAAGCAGAGTATCTGGCGACTCTTTCGCCTGCTGAGATCGAGGAACTCCGCAACATGGTTCATACGAACAACATCTTCATGCGTCTGGTTGATTCCATCGCACCTATGGTCTATGGACATCAGGTCATCAAGAAGGGTCTCCTTCTCCAGCTCATGGGTGGTGTCAGCAAAATGACCCCTGAAGGGATGGCGCTGAGAGGTGACATCAACATCTGTATTGTTGGCGATCCCAGTACCAGCAAGTCCCAATTCCTCAAGTACATCTGCTCCTTCCTGCCTCGTGCAGTCTATACATCTGGAAAGGCTTCTTCGGCTGCAGGTCTTACTGCTGCCGTGGTCAAGGATGAGGAGACAGGAGACTTCACCATTGAAGCCGGTGCATTGATGCTTGCGGACAACGGTATCTGTGCTATCGATGAATTCGACAAGATGGACATCGCAGACCAGGTCGCCATTCACGAAGCCATGGAACAGCAGACTATCTCCATTGCCAAGGCTGGCATCCAGGCTACTCTCAACGCCCGCACCTCTATCCTCGCCGCAGCAAACCCAGTCGGCGGTCGCTACAACCGCAAGACCACTCTCCGCGCCAACGTCAACATGAGCGCTCCCATCATGTCTCGTTTTGATCTATTCTTCGTCGTCCTTGACGAGTGCGACGAGGGCGTCGACCGCCACCTGGCTGAGCACATCGTTAACATCCACCGGCTTCGTGATGACGCAGTGCAGCCGGAGTTCAGCACAGAGCAGCTGCAGCGCTACATCCGTTTCGCGCGTACCTTCAAGCCCGAATTCACACCTGAAGCCAAGCAGACCCTGGTCGAGAAGTACAAGGAGCTGCGTGCTGATGACGCTCAGGGTGGCATTGGCCGCAACAGCTACCGCATCACTGTCCGCCAGCTTGAGTCGATGATCCGTCTTAGCGAGGCCATTGCCAAGGCAAACTGCGTCACGGAAGTCACGCCCGAGTTCGTCCGCGAGGCGTTCAACCTCCTTCGCCAGAGCATCATCTCCGTCGAGAAGGACGATGTCGAGGTTGAGGATGAGGAGGCCGGCGCAGCGGATGCTGAGGGTGGCGCCGACGCGGAGATGGGTGAGGCTGCGGAAGAGGATGCTGCCGCTTCTGGCGCTGCAGCAAGCCGCGGCGCCTCCGCTACCCCGGCCACCCAGCAGCAGAGGGAGAAGACAAAGATCACGTACGACAAGTACATGTCCATCCTCAACATGCTGGTGCGCCGTGTCAACGCCGACGCGGCGACGGCAGAAGATGGTGTCGAGGAGGAGGAGCTGCTGGTGTGGTACCTTGAACAGAAGGAGGCGGAGATGGAGACGCAGGAGGATCTGGAGCAGGAGAGGATGTTGGCGAGGAAGGTGTTGAAGAGGATGGTCAAGGTAAGTTTCGCGCTTCTTCGGCCCTGTGCAGTTGCGACGACGGGCATTTGGCTAACCTTTCGAAACAGGACAACATCCTCATGCAGATCCGTGGCGAGGGCCTGGCCGACGACCAGGGTGAAGGACTGCAGCGCGAGGGCAGGGTCGTGTACGTCCTGCACCCTAACTGCGCTGTGGAGGATATGTAAATGACGGAGATGGTGTGAAAGGAAAAGAAAAAGGGAAGGTGGTTTTGGGATACAAGGATCATGGCGTTTGGAGAGGTGTGTCGATACCAACGTAGTGTGTTTTGTTAAGCGGAGGGAGGAACGTATGATAACGCATTGTCATGGCTTGCTGCATTTGCTTTTAGCAGGACTGAAATCGAATGTTTCAAATGTCACCGCGTGTGATTTTATTGCGCCGTCTGTGTATAGCTGTTTATTAGAGCCATGCCTGTGTCCAACCTAAACCACGTTGGAAACGAACAGTACTAGAGTCCTCGTAAAACAGTAGGATGTAACAAGGCTATCCAGAAACGCAGCAAGTCAAGTCAAGTCAGCCTTGATAGGCGGGCTGGAAGGCTAACCTGCTTGTTAGCTTGCTGTAAAGGTTGATGTGTGGGCGTGCTTCTTCAACTCAATATCGTGTGGCCGACGGCAAAGCTGGACCCTGATATGCAAGGTTCCCAATGAGGCATAGCCGTAAGAATGGAACAACTTCAAACGTCTGCAGTTATTCAGAATCATTTTGGAATCAATTCCAAATTGATTCTAAGTACATTCAACTAGTAACACTCCGCTAGAAGATGCGAGACGCGCTTCCCGTGTGCGACAGACTATGTATATGGATATAACCCGCGATATACGAGTTCTTACCACCTTATAATTTAGTGTGTTACTGCCATTGACCTGACTGACTTGGGTACCTGTCGGCTTTATGCTTTACGAAAGCTTTGGGCTATCCTGAATATGTGCTGTGTAGTTGCGATGCTCTATTTGGCCGCAAAAGCGGTGAAAAAAAAAACATTGGAAATCCCAATACTTCAACTGGTATCGAAATGCTTCCACCCCTTTCCAACGTAAACAACTCTACACCACGCTTTTAGAACTGGGACTATCCTCATACTCCACAGTGTTCACCAGCGAACCCAGTCCATGGCTCATCACAATCCTCACATCATCTCCCGGCTTCAGAAACACCGGCGGACTCCTGCTGACGCCAATCCCACAAGGCGTACCCGTCAGAATAACCGTCCCCGGCTCCAGCGTAGTACCCTGCCCCCCCATTAGCACTCTTCACCACAACTCACCCCTCCAACAGCGGAACCAACAGGACCCCAACTCACCTGACTCAAATACGCCACGATCTCCGCGACCGAGAAGATCATATCATCGGCCCTCGCCTCCTGCACCACCACGCCATTCACGACCGTCCGGAGCTCCACCTCGCGCGCCTCGCGCACCCGCCTCGCCGCGCTCACCAGACACGGGCCCACGGGCGCGAAGCCGTCGAACCCCTTGCCGAACGCCCACTGCGCGCCGGCGAACTGGTGGGCGCGGGCGGACACGTCGTTGGCGGCGGCGTAGCCCAGCACGCAGGCGAGCGCGTCGGCGGCGGCGACGTCGCGGCACCGCCGGCCGATGACGACGGCGAGCTCGGCCTCGTAGTCGGCCTGGGGCGGCGACGTGGCGCACGCGGGGATGCGGAGCGGGCCGTTGGGGTGGTTGAGGCAGGTGGCGGGCTTGAAGAAGAGGGTGGGGTGCGCGGGCAGCGCGAGGTTCATCTCCGCGGCGTGCGCGCGGTAGTTGAGCCCGATGCAGCGGATCGCGCCGGCCTCGCGCGCGGTCAGCGGCGAGAGGAGCGTGCGGATGGTGAGGGTGGTGGAGGTGGGTTGGGCGAGCGCGGAGAGGACGGTGGTGGTCGCGTAGAGGCGGACGCGGACGGCGTGGTTGGAGGCGAGGGCGGCGCCGACTGCGTGGTTGGGGGCGTGAGCTTGGGTTGAGGCGTGGGAGATGCGGGAGGGGGTGGGTGCGTGTTACCGTCGAGATCGGGGTCGACGGGCTCGCCGATGTGCTCGAGGTCGTCCTCGACGGCGATGAAGCGGACGAGGCGCTCCCAGGTCTAGTTATGGCTTTAGCGTCTGCTTCTGTCGTGGTGGCTGCATTTGAACATACTGTTGGTATCATTTTTCCGCACTTACGCACGCGGCGCTGCTCTCGATTGCAAAGTTTGACTTTTTTTTGTAACTCTTCTTTCAGAGTACTGACTGCCAAGATATATCAGCAGATGATGTCTGATCACCCATCATGCAGTTAAGATGTCTGACAAAAAGCCGACAGGCCGGTGCATTCTCCGATCAATCATCGCACTTTGCCGACGCCATTCCCGATTGGGTATATGTGAAGGTCGGCCAAGTCCAATTGCAACCGAGAGGTGAGGGCAAGACCGCAGAGCTGGAACAGCACTTCTGCTGGACCAAAGCTTTGGTCTAAATTGCAAATCCCACTCCGAGACCGCGATAGTGAGAAGAGTCTCTCTATTCCTTGCAGACAAATGGTTCTTGGAAATTTCGAATTCATTCAGAACGCTCTGGTTTGATTTTGAGTGATGCTATCAATAACCTGCTCCCACGATTGCAAATCTGCAGCCTCGGGGAAAGTGAACGAGTCATCCCACGGGAGAGGCTGCCAGCTCGCAGACCCGTTGAGTCCGGTGAGGTCTAAAGAAGTCGCTTGTTCAAATGTAGCCGCACCATCCGGCATGACAAGATGCGTATCATCAAGTGAGGAGGAAGTGCGCATATCTGGAATCAGACGAGCAGCGGAAGAGACATTGGAGATTGTGGTCTCCGAGACACTGCGTAATTCGCGAGATTTCTTGATGCAGAGCTCGACAATCTTGACCTCGGCCAGTGAGAACTCATTGACCCAGATGTCTTTGCGCTGCATCTCGCAATACGCTGCCAGATCTTCCAGAATGGCAAGACTGCGGCGCGAAGCTGGATCTCGGACGGCGATGATGCCCAGAACAAGAGCGCTATTGAAAAGATAGTGCGGTCCCAGCGTCCACCTGAGACGGTCCTGCAACGGCTGGCCCAGGGATTGAAGGCGCATGCTGAGATCGGCGCAAGCAGAAGAAATGCATGCGTCGTGACTGAGGCGAAATCGGTTGGTGATGGAGGGTCGGAGCAGGTACGGCCTGTGGAGGGTCACCCTCGCGAAATGGTACATGCTGTGGATGTGAAGACGATTCCAAGCCAAGAATGGAAGTCGAGAATCGAGCGACAGGTCTGGGTCCTCAAGTCGGAAGTATGGGGGAAGCCGTTTGCGCCATTCGAGGATCTCGCGGTCGAGAGCAAGAACCGTGTCGTACGAGACGGTGAACAGGCCAAAGCATTTCTCCTGTATAGCGCCAACGATAATGGCAAGCTCATGACACAGGCGATTCGACACACTTGGGGTAGGCTCCGAGATCGGTAGCACTGGGGCGGAAGCTGCCGCATCATCGCTCATGTCGTCAAGCCAGACATTACTAGCTTTCTCCACAAGGCATTGCTGGTCAACTATTGCAAATGGCCTCCCCAAAGATAATGCAATAGTCTTGTCCAGGAGATAGAGGTTGCTCCACAGCCTTCGGCGAGTCTCAGTGTCCTTTCGAGACAACCTCCACCGCTCGCCGTCGATGTGCATTCCCTGAGCTTGTGCCATGCGCTGGTGCTGTTAGTGTACAGAAACAAGTACAAAGCAGTCAGTATCTTACCATGGCAAAGCTGGTCGTAAGCCACGACTCTGGCACTCGGCGTGAGTATATCAGGTAGCGCGTTACAAGCACACCGGCTCTCACCAGGTCCGTGCTTTCGCCGTAAAACGTAGGTGCAATAACGATAGCTCTTCGTGCTGCCCAGTAGAACCGGAGAGATGTCTCTTCGAGCTCTCTCTGCATATCGATATTGAGAGGCTGCGGGCAATCAAGCAGGACGCCGTAGGCCAGGACAATGAAAAGCAGAGCCAACCATCGGAGGTCGATACTAGCGAGATCGTCGAATCCAAATTTCCTAGCCCAAAATGCCTGATACTGCGATCTAAACGCCGTGGGGTGCACAGCATCTATAGCCCAGTTAAGTTCCTCGAGGAAACACTCGGTAAGACGGTCTGCGGTTGACTTCCTGCGCGGCAGTAGACCAAGAAGGTCCCAGATCTGGGAGAATGGTCCTCCAACGTCCCGGAACGAGTGCAAAGATCCTGCCGGCATATGCTGGGACATACCGGCTAGAGATTCCGGAGCCGGTGCTTCGATGACTTTGGCAGCTGCCTGAGGGCCGAAGTAGGAGGACCCGAAAAATGAAGGCGCATCCCTGGACCGAAACAAGCTGCCGACTCGCGGGTCCCCGCGGGATCTTGGTCCTTCAGTGTCGTCGTCGTTGTCCTCTTCGGCCTCAGAATTACGCTGCTGGGTGTGCGGGGTGTGCTCGTTTGCACTGTCTGTGGCCCCGGCTCCCAGACGCTCTGCAGGCGCGGCGCGAGGTGCGTCTGCTACAGTTTCTGTTTCCGGAAAGGTACACGTCGAAGCCACGTCCCTTCTAGTGCAGTTGAGGCAGGGTTTCGCGCCATCACACTTCCTGCAAATCAGCCAGCGCCACTTTGGTTAGAAAAGGAGTATCACCTTTTGTTTTCGCCGGTGGCAGGGAACACATGCCGAAGCATGGCGACCTCTTTTCCTCCGCTTGCTCACTGGCTGCGCCTCATCAGCAAATCCGCTGGCAAGACGTCTACCGGGGGTATTGCCTTGAGGATCGGCCATCGGCTTTTTGGTGTCCAGGGCAAGGGCCTGTCGGCTTTTTGTATGCTCCATGCTAATGGGCGGGCAATAGATAAGATAGAGGTGGCGTCGGGACGAGAAGCCGATGCGGGGAAAGGTACTCCAGGTACCGCTTTAGCGCATTGCGTGCAGTTGCATGGATTTAGAGACGCCGTTCTGCCTTGAACATGACAGCTAGAGGGTCATCTGTTTGATGGATCTTTAATGCCACCGAAATTTAGTTCAGAGTGCTGTCTGTAATTGAGGTTTTCGTCGGAAATACGGGTCGGACACGCTTATCTGTGGAACCACCACTCGATTTCCCGATCACTCTTGGCAATTCCCGAAAGCCCTACCAGTGCCAGCTTGGCAGTATCACTCGATACCTGATTGTGAAAAAGGGCGTGTGCAGTGCATACAAGATCATGCCGTGTCATCTTCACCGTTCACCACAGCATCTTACTTTCACCCAGATTGGTCTCTCGAGCCATGGCAGACCGCAAGTCCTTCGAGATCGAAGGCGAGGTGAAGAATGACGTTGAGACTGCTTCTGCAGAGCTGTCGATTGATCCTGTGGCGGAGAAGCGTCTGGTGCGGAAGTTGGACATGTGGCTGGCGCCCATGATGGTACCTATGTCAGGATTACGACTGCGTCAGCCATCAGCTAACGTGGACAGGTTCTATTCTTCCTGGTGTCCTACCTGGACCGCAGCAACATCGGGAATGCCGCCATCGCAGGTATGAATGAGGACTTGAAATTGGACGGAAACAAGCTCAACGTCGCGGTGACTGTCTTTTATGGTATGCTAGCCCAGCCATGGGAGCGGCCCATCACTCACAGGCTCTGCAGTGACTTACATCGCCTTCGAGATTCCCGCGTCATTGGTCCTAAAGAAACTGGGACCAAGCCGTCTAATCCCATTCTTCATCATCGGTTGGAGTGCGGTCATCATCGGCGCTGCCTTCGTTCAGAACTACGCCGCGCTTCTAGCCACAAGACTCCTCCTTGGTGCATTCGAGTCCGGCCTGTTTCCCTGCTTGACGCTTTACCTCAGTACATTCTATCAAAGGACAGAGCAAGCCAGGAGGATATCTTACCTGTTTGTCGCTGCGGCACTATCCGGATCGTTTGGTGGCCTCCTGGCGTACGGCCTGACCAGCCTCCACGGTGCCAAGGGGCTCGCGGGCTGGCGTTGGCTCTTCCTTGTGGAGGGCTTGATATCCATTGTTGTTGGAGTATTGGCTGTCTTCATACTCCCCGACTCCTTTGAGACAGCGTGGTGGCTTCGCGATGATGAGAAGGCGCTTATGAGGATCCGTCATGAGCGTGCCAAGGTCTACCACGGCTCCGAGGTCTTCGACAAGAGCGAGATCAAGCTCGCTTTCAAGGATCCGAAGGTCTGGCTGTCAGCGTTCTGCCAGTTCTGCGCGAACATCTGTTCCTTCGGGTTTTCAACATTCCTGCCGAAGATCATCAACGGCTTCGGATACTCCAGCGTCAGGACGCAGCTCCTGACGGTTCCTGTATACGCGTGGGCGGCGGTCATCTACGTGGCGGTGTCCTTCCTGTCGGACCACATCAACAGACGAGCTGTATTCATGGTCCCAATGGCCATGGTCACGATGACCGGCTACGCACTGCTGATTGGGGTTAGCATGAGCTCTATGGCAGTTCTGTATTTCGCCACATTCGTCACTGCGACTGGGATCTACTGCGTGGTCGGCCTGAACGTGACCTGGATCAGCAACAGCAATGCCGGGTACTTCAAGCGTGCGACTGCGATTGGGCTGCAGCAGACGATAGGAAATAGTGCGGGTATTGTCGTAAGTGCGGCCTTCTGCGGAGCGAAACAGAGCTAACGAAGATGGCCAGGCCGGGCAGATCTACCGACTGACCAACTCGGATGGGCGGTACGTGATTGGGCACGCTGTGTCTTTGACAGCTATAATATGTGCCGGGATAGGGTACTCGGTCATGTGGCTCACGCTCTGGAGTCTGAACCGCAAGCGCGATAAGATGTCGGTTGAGCAGAAGGCCAAGGAAATTGACGGAGGAAAGAGAGGCGATGCGCACCCGGATTTCCGCTACAACCTGTAACATCCTAGCATCCTGCGCAAGTACATATCGCTTTGATTCCATGTCATATTCCAATGATGACGATGACAAGACCAGGTCCAGAATTTGCGTTGCGAATCCTTAACGCCCGAGGATGCATGTGATGAGGGCTGAGCGGGGCCCGTATCTCCATTCTCCGTGAAGCATATAAAGCAGCGCAACGCTACTTCCTTGAGCAGTCCGCAGACAGTGTTTCTCGCGACCAGGGAATTTTCGCGAATTCGGAGGGGTTGGAATGCCGGCCCATGGCAGCGCCCATGCTGGCGGGCGCACGACGACGAATGCCAGGATCCCAGCGAGACCGGAAAAGAGCATGGAAGACGGGCAGGGCTCTTCGCTGAACACAGCTGCAGTGCTAGGCTGAGACTACGAAGAGCCGGACCGGTGGGAAGCTGGCGGAGGTGGTTGCGATTGTTGGGCTCAGAGCCGATGGCAGACGGCGGGTGATGGTTGTGCCGCAGCCGCTGCCGCCGCCGCTGCCGATTCGAGCCGACGCCTGGTCACCTGCACGCGGCCGTTATCATCACATCCATCACACACTCGCGCCGCCTAAGACACTGGTCTTATCGGCATGCACACCGTCGTTTGCTTCATTCGCTCGAGCATGGCATCATTTCAGCGTCCTCCGTGACCCAGGCCTCACGAGCGGTGCTCGCTATCAACTGACCGGCACCGCCTCCTCCACCTTCCTAAAACGCGACATAACCCCCGGCTGTCTATATTAGGCCCGCTTCTCGGAGATTCCTGGCTACCAAGAATGACGGCGTCATGGATGTGCTTCGCAACGCTGCGCTTCAGGCACCGCCTGTTCCTGTCTTCCGTCGTCAGATCAAGGACTGCAGCGTGTCAGCGCGCAGCCAGGTCGTCAGCTGCGCTGATGTGCGCCGCGGATTCCTTCAGGCCTGAGGTTTTCATGCGGAGAATTAGACGCACTGCTATCGTCCCGGGGGACCAGGACCCCAGAGTCCATCTCATGATAAGCTATGGACAAGCATAAGACCGCGTGGCGACAAGCTCCCCAAGCCTTTAAGCGGCTACTTCCCGGCTCTATACTCTTTCGGGACACACCATTGGCACAGAGGTGCTGCCTCACGCGAGTCTTCTGTACCTGTTCATCCCATGCTCTTGCATAGTGCACGGGACGCGTCGACAGCCACTGCAATCATGTCCAGCCTGCAACAGGAAGGAGGCCAGAGGCCATTTGAACCATCCACACACCTCGATAAGCAGCGTTTGCTGCGAGAATCGGGTATAAAAGCATGTGTCGATATCTCGCTGGTGGAGTCAGGAGTTCTCGAGCTTCCACTTTGGCTCTATCATCTGGGTGATCTTTTCCGACATGCGTCTCTCCGACATCGTTGTTTGCGGTGCGCTCCTGTGCGGTGTGGTCGCTTCCCCGGCCTCAACCCACGTCCTCCACGAGAAGCGTGATCGCCTACCTGCAGGATGGGCAAAAGGCTCTAAGCTGAGTCCCCGCACCGTGCTGCCCATGCGGATTGCTCTCTCCCAGAGGAATCTTGACAAGGCATACGAGTATCTGCACGAGGTGTCCAATCCCGCTTCGGAGAAATATGGCCAACATTGGTCGGCCAAGCAGGTTGCTGAGACGTTTGCCCCAAGGTGCGCGCATCCAGACCCTTCGACCGAGCAAGCTGACAGGGTCACAGCTCGGAGACAGTTGATACTGTCAAATCATGGCTCGCTAGTGCTGGAATTGCCACCGAGCGCGTGAAGACATCCCAAGGCTTGAACTGGATTGAGTTCGATGCCACCGTCGACGAGGCCGAGTCTCTTCTCATGACTGAATACCATGTGTACCACCATAGCGCTACCGGCCAGGGCCATATTGCGGCCGAGGATTACAGCCTCCCTGCCCACGTGCGTGAGCACATCGACTTTGTCCTTCCGACCGTTCATTTTGATGCCAAGGTCACGCACCCCAAAAAGAAGCTCAACTTCACCAACCGGAAGCGTGACACTGTCTCGACCGTCAAGCCCGGTGTTGCTCACACCATCGGCGAGAGCGGCAGTGGCTCCCTTCCTAAGTTCGGCGGCCAGTTGAGCGCAGCCGAGGTCATCTCAGATCTTGCGCAATGTGACGAGCAGATTGTTCCGGATTGTCTCCGCGCGTTGTACCAGTTCCCTGAAGGCTCTACTGCAAACCCGGATAACAGTTACGGCATCGTCGAGTACACTCCTCAGGCCTATATCCCTGGTGATCTTGACCTTTTCTTCTCCAACTTTTCTGAGGAGCAGGTTGGCAACCGGCCCATTCTCGATTCAATTGACGGCGGTACTGTACAAAACGCCAGCGTTGGCTTTGGCTACAACGGTGAATCGGACCTGGATCTTGAGTACGCAATGACGCTTGTGTACCCGTTAAATGTGACACTGTATCAAGTGGGCGATGTCGTCGAAGGTGCTTCCTTCAACAATTTCCTTGATGCCATCGACGGCTCGTACTGTAAGCTCTCCACCACTCCCATGCGAGCAACCTGATGACTGACAGCTCTCAGGTACGTACGAAGGTGGAGATGACCCGAACCAGGATGGCATCTACCCGGATCCATACGGGGGCGAAGGAGCCTATGAAGGCCCAGAGAACTGCGGTGGCTTCGCCGCAACCAAAGTCATCTCGACCTCGTATGGCTACAACGAGGCCGATCTGACCCCAGCCTACGAGCAGCGCCAGTGCGACGAGTACATGAAGCTTGGCCTCCAAGGCGTGACCGTCCTGTACTCATCCGGAGACTACGGCGTCGCCGGCAACGGCGGGCAGTGCATCGACCCCACCACCGGCGACTACAACAACGGCACCTCGGGCATCTTCAACCCCTCCTTCCCCGGCGGCTGCCCCTACGTGACCTCCGTCGGGGCGACGCAAGTCAAGCCGGGCACCGACATCGAGTCGGCGCTCGCCAGCGGCACGCAGCCCGAAGAGGCGTGCGAGACGGTCATCTACAGCGGCGGCGGCTTCAGTAACGTCTTCCCGCTGCCGGACTACCAGGCCTCGGCCGTGCAAGGCTGGTTCGCGGACCACCCGCCGCCCTACGGCGCCGACCGCTTCAACAACTCCCAGCAGACGCGCGCCTTCCCGGACGTCTCGGCCAACGGCGCAAACTACGTCATCGCCATCGACGGCGAGTTCGGCCTCGTCTACGGCACGTCGGCGTCGGCGCCCACGTTCGGCAGCGTCGTCACCCTCATCAACGAGCAGCGCCTGGCCGCCGGCAAGGGCGCCGTCGGCTTCCTCAACCCCACGCTCTACGCTAACCCGGACGTGCTGAACGATATCACTGAAGGCGGCAACGAGGGCTGCGGGACCCCGGGGTTCAGCAGTGCGGAGGGGTGGGATCCGGTGACGGGGTTGGGCACGCCGAACTACCCGAAGATGGTGGACTTGTTTTTGGGGTTGCCGTGAGGGAGATGATGATGGGCGGGAGAGAGCGCGTACGAGTGTAATGATACATAGACGCAGGTTGGACCTGCGCGAAGAGAAACTGGCAGCACTGTTGTACATACATTTATACATACAAAGGCGCAGGGGGAGACAGCAATGGATGTTCACCCATGACAAACCCCCAAAACAGCACGCCGCATCCACGCCCATCCAACGGGCAAAAAGACATGCCCCCTATCGGAGTCGAACCGATGGCCTCGACATTACTAGTGTCGCGCTCTACCACTGAGCTAAAGGGGCTGCTTGGTTGCCCTTCCGGGGCCGACCCAGCCGTGTGGACCGGGCCGGAACCGCCAGCTGATTGGAAGCTGATGGAGGTGCCAGGCGGCCGGTAACGCTTAAGACGACGCGTGTGCAGGTGCAGAGAGAACCGAAGCACGGCGTTGGGCGAATCAAGCCCCCTTTTCGCGCGTGTGCGCTGCGCTGGGGACAGACTTTTTTTTTCCTGCATGCGGCGGTGCACGATCCAGCAGCGGCCGTCGGGCCATCTTCCCGCGTCGACGAACGGCTGCCGCCGCCGCCCGAGGTCCGTCCGCGAGCGGGACTTTGCGGCGGGGACGGCTGGGGATGCGGGAAGGGGATCTGGTGTGTTTGAGGTTTCGAGAGCTCCGATGGGGATGGCGAAAGAGTGTCTTTCAAGAGGTGCGGGCGAAGAGTGGGGGGATGGTGAGGAGGTCTTCGAGGCTCGGATTTCCCGACTGCGGCAACCACTTTGCGTGACGCGTTGGCGGACTTCGGCGTTTGGCGAAGTTACTCGTACTTCCAAAAAGTGTGTGTGGGTCGCTGCTTAGACAAGCGCAGTTGATAGAGGTGAAATACGGCTACACAGATGCTGCTGGTTGCCGGTTTAGTGCGTGTAGCTGAACGGCCTCGCGCGCCCATCAGACCCGCCAGATCGACCGCTTGAATCGCCCGGATCACCAACCAACGCAGACATCAATACCATCCAACCTTCGCCGACAGAACCGAATCACATGCAACGAGCGAGCCCGCATCCCTCCTCGCGTCCCCGTCGCGCTGAAGGTCCCCGAATCAGACAAGCTCTCAACCCGAACTCGTGGACGCGGAAACGCCCCAAACGCCGCCCTCCCAACCGAGCCCGGGGGGGGGGGGGGGGGGGGTTGTGCGCGCACCCGCAAGTGCCAC
>JAJVDC010000289.1:0-34933 GCA_021436925.1 Neofusicoccum ribis
TGGGTGTGGATGTGAGCAGCGGGGGGGAAACGTCATCTTCGTCGTAAGCAAGCAAAGAACAACCTTCCATGCTTTTTGCAGTGGTCTTCACTCGGGTCCGGTCAACATGGGCCGCTTACCCTGATCTCGTATAGTGTGGATGCACAAGACGCGCTATTAAGTGCTAGAGCTGAGGCCGCGCAGCGACTTTACGAACGGTGCCTTTCCGTCACTGCAGCTCGGGGAATTATACTAACTTTAGTATGGCGTTCTCTGCGCGGTCTGGGATGACCCTGGTGCCCCGCCTCCAATAATAGAAGGTTACGATGCTTGGCATGGTGTAGCAAAATTTACATCTTCCGCTTCCCTGGTGGGGATTTAGGCGGAGTAAGCTAAGCATGGATATGAGACAGATCTAGATGCTATTCAAAAATGACTGGGATACATTTACGTACATATTAGCTTGTATGTGTGGGAACTGCTACTCCGTCTGCACATGGGGCAGATTCGGCATTGCGCCATTTAAGTAGGCACAAGATAAGGAGCTTCAAAGATTGGTTCTTAAATTGTTCAGGGTCTTGATTATGAGATCAGATGATCTGGAGTGCTTGAAGGTAGTAGGTTCATACCTTCATAAGCCGGTATAAGGAGTCCGTAACGATGAAGATGAGAATTTATGGAAGATGCTGCGGGACATAAATGCTGCCTCTACGGCGAGAACCCCGGTTCCCGGCACAGACTTTTCATGAGGAGCGTTATCGTTTTCTCAAAATGCTACGCTTTCTTTTCGACCGCCTAAGCGTCAGTGGGGTGTGCAGGATGCTGGAGGCCAAGATCCAAGGCCTGGAAAAGAGCTCCCAAGTCGCTGCTTCCTGACATTCGAGACCACTGCCAGTAGTAACTCTTCGGTTCCAGGCTTTCTGATAAATCTCCAATAGAGGTGAAGGTAAATTGAAGATTAGCCAGTATGCTCAGGTTTTAAATACTGTGGCATGGTTGCATTGGGGAAGGACAATGTGCAAAAATCACCACGTGCAATCCCCCAAACTAATGGCTGCGGATCAAGTGGACCATGATATGCATCCTCAGCAGATCATGAGAGAATTCTTGTCATTGATCGCTTTTTAATCCGAGCTTTCACCCTGAAACCTTCTCCATTACTCACTTCCCTTGCGAGTGTAGCAACGGAGCTCTACAGAACTCGACATTGTCCGAAAATTTTCGGTGCCATATGCCAAGCTTGCTACTGCGCAGTCCTACATTTGACCTGATCGGTATTCTGGCTTTCGATCGTTGCGGGGGCGCATATGAACCGACTCTGCTCCAGGCCGCACATCAAATGCAGGCGGCTGCCACCATCACTTGAACATGAGTCGACGCAGCATAAACACCGAGAGTTGGGCATCATCATACCTAAAAATTGTTGTACAGCACTACGTGCTTTCGAGTCACAATGGAACGAGGCCGAAGTCGAAGGTGGGAATGAGGATCAACGCAGTAGAGCACCATTGCCGCAGGGGGTAATAGCCAACGTACCGTTAATCCATATCTAGACCAAAGCAGGTCTAGGAGCTATTATTCGTGGACACTTCTAGTAGATATGTTGACAGTAATTAACAACTACGCTCACAGGATTCCAGTGCCATGTGTGTAGAATCAAAATATGATTATATGCGTCGACCTCATATATACGTACATACATACAAACAACCCATATTCGTATGTCCCTTTTCCCTTCCATATATGGTATCACATTGCGCTCTCTTCTCCCAAACCCAAAAGACCGCACAAAAACATTACTCCCACACCCCTCGTGCTTAACTCCATCAAAATGCGATCGATCGACGACGACATCCACCCAACCCAAAACGCCAAATCTCATGACACGCTCTCTCTCTTGCCAACTCATCAAATCAAATTCCTCCTCCCCCCATCATCCGCCCACCTCCTCCTCTCCTCCACGCCGCCCTCGTCCCCATCATGGCTCCCGCCGTCGCTGCTCGGCGTGACGGCGCCGTTGCGCACGCTCAGCACGCGGCGCGGCGCGCTCAGGAAGCGGCCGCTCTCGGACGCGCAGTCGTCCGAGTCGTCGTCGTCCAGCGCGTTCATGTGCTGCATGATCTGGTGCAGGCTCTGCTGGCTGCCGGCGTGCGGGGCGTGGTGGCGCGACGGCGGCGGTGCCGTTGCCGTCGCCGGCTCCTCCGGGATCGTCGTGTAGACGCCGCCGGCGGCGGTAGCGAAGCTGAGGCCGCTGGCGTTGTTGCGGTGGTGGTGGTGCGGCGGCGCGTAGGCGGTGGATTGCTGGAAGAGCGGCGGAGGGGAGGCGCCGCCGCTGAGCTGGGCGTAGGCGCCTTCGCGGCTGTTGCTCCAGTGGGAGGACGGCGGTGGGTAGGACGGGTGCGGCTGGTGGAGGGACGGGTAGGCGGGGCCGTTGACCGGCGAGGCCGGGGGCGAGTTGGAGTTGCGGCTGGCGGCGCGGGCGTGCTGGGCTTGCTGGAGGCGGTTGTGCTCGATGTGCTGGGAGGTGAGGATGGGGCCGGAGACGGGGTAGGTCGGGGAGATGGGCGGGTAGATGGGGTGGTAGGCGGGAGTGGCGGTTTGGTGAGCGGCGGCGGGTGGAGAGGGGGGTGCTGGAGGAGGGGACGTCGAGGGAGAGGCCTGCCACCATTGCTGTTGGCGTTGGCTGGGGCTCAGGTGAGGCTGCTGCTGCTGGCGACCTCTGGATGCAGCAGCGGCGCCAGCGAAGAGTGCGGCGCCGGCTGCTGCAGCTCCAGCAGCTCCAACTCCAGCTCCAGGAGCGCCGGATGCGTCCCCTCGGCTGAGCAGCGGGATCCTTTGCTCCTGCCTCTCCTTTGCCTGCAGCAGGAACGCGCGCGCAAGCTCGCGCCTCTGCCGCGTCTCCTCGACCTGCCTCTCGTGCAGCCGGGCGCCCAGCTCGCGATCGATCTCGTCCCACGTGCTGGTGCCCTCGGGGTGCTGCTGCTCTCCCACACTCCTCTCGACGCTCCTCTCCCGCGACGACGCGCCCGACGACCCCGCCACCGCTCCTCCGGCGGTCAAGAACGGCCGGCCCTCCTCGCTGCTCTCGTCGGCCCTGCTGGGCGACGGCGCCATGGTGTTGCTGTCGCCCACGCCGCGCGTCGGGGTGCCGCGGCCGCCGGTCGACGCAGCGAGCAGGGCGGCGTTGGACGAGCCCGAGCCCGAGCCGACCGAGGCGTTGGCGGCAGCGCCCGCGGTGCCCATGACGGGCGGCTTGCCGGCAGGCCCCACGAGCGAAACGTTTGACCCGCTGCTGTTGGATGAGTTGGAACCGCCGCCGCCGCGGAGCGTGGCGCCTAACGCCGAAAGGGTGGCCCCGCCCCAGGCTGCTGCACTTCCTGCGCCAGCCCCGCCAGCCCCGCCAGGCCCTCCCACCCCGAATGGCCCCGTCGGCCCCCCTTCCAGCCCACCGCCGCGGGACGCGTTTCCTGACCCGGGAACGGGCGGGTCGTAGAGGTACGCAAGCTCCGGGTACTGCTGCGGTGCGGGGGCGGAGTGGCTGCGCTGGTGTCGTCGGTAGAGGAAGATGCCGGCCACGGCGAAGAGGATGACGGCCGAGGATGTCGATGCGGCAATGGCGGCGATTTGGTTGGTCGAGAGGTTGTCCGAGTCGTCTGAGGGGGCGGGGGCGGCCGTGGACGAGGACGACGCGGTTGCAGACGCGGACGAGGACGACGCGGTGGTGGATGAAGACGTGGATGAAGACGATGTGGATGACGAGGATGAAGACGTGGTCGAGGTGGAGAGAGTAGACGAGGATGTCCTGGATGTGGTGGATGACGGCTGGCTGCTGGTGCGAGAGGCAGTGGACGCCATGGGAGTCGGGACGCTGCTGGGCCATTCCGTGGCTGGCACCGCTATTGTGTGTGAAGGCGTCATTCCGTTGGGAAGCTTGCCGCCGACGATGGGCTGCAGGCCGTTGTCTACGCATCCGTAGAGTCCGGGATCGTAGCACGAACCGCCGCAGGCCTCCAGGCGGCCTCCATCCTGCACCGGACACAGAGTCGAGCCATCGTAGCAGGTGTATTGCGAGGGCTGGAACGGACTGCCTCCGCAGACGAAGATGCTGCTGCTGTCCGGCGAGAAGGCGCCGGTGGAGGTTGGTAGTATGGTATTATCGGGCATTGAGGGAGACAGAGTCGGGACAGAAGGAGCCGCGCCGGAGGAGAAAACAGTAGGAAAAGACGGCGACAGAGCCGTGTTTGAACCGAGCGAAAGAGCCATGCTTGGCGATATTACGAAAGTGGATGCGGCAGCGAGCGTAAAATTAGACGCGGTAGAAGATGCGGAGGAGTTTGTCGAGGGCGCTGCTACCCCATTGCCGGGGATGCTGCTGGACAATGCTGATGCATGTGGGGGGAAGGAAGAGGTGCCTGGTGCCGTCAAGCGCGACGAAGGGTCGGATCCATCCGCGCTCGAGGCCTCGGCAGCGGTCTTTACAGTGCTCGCGGCGGCGAAGCGTGGAGGTGTGGCGGTGCTGGCGGAGGGCAGGGGGGCTGGTGTCTGGGGTGGCGACTGCCTTGCCGAGGACTCGGCTGCAGACGGGGCGGCACTCGACAGCGACGCGGCGGCGGACGAATTTGCAGAAGGAAATGCCAGCGTAGGGCCACCCGGTGTTACAGGAAAAACGGTCGGAGCGGACGAGCCGGCGGCAGAAATTGATGGGGGCGGTGCTGGCAGAGTATATTGTAGTGTTGCAGCTGCGGAATCCGGGCGCGGCCCTCCAGCGTGCGCGGGCGTTATAGAGGGATCTGCGCGGGTTATGCTTAACGCAGGAGACGCAGAAGCCGCAGCAGCGCCCTCCTCTTGCGCGGCCGTTTCCGCAAATATCTCGCTGCGCTCATTCGTCGAGGATGACGGCGTGGCTGAGTCAGACTGAGAGGCTGGTGGCAAAGCCGCCGTGATTGGCTGCGGGCCCGCGGGGAGCGAGCAGGGCCGGGTGTCGCCACCGCGGGAGCACCAGGCCGCAGTTGCGCTGTCAACGGCCTGACCTCTCCCGATCGACGCAACCATGGGTGCGTCGCTCGGCGACAGCCACCGGCTCGTCGAGACCCGGGTCGACTGATGGGCACTCGTATATAGAGCCACTTCACTCGTCGCCCACGTCACGGAACCAGCTGCCCCCGATGCGCCCCCCGGCTGCGAGAAAAGGGCACCGCTCAGCGTCGACGCATTCACGAGCGGCACCGTGTCTAGATATCGTCAGCGATCTGCAGCTCCGAGGGCGCGCCGGGCACACTCACTCCGCCACGGCGACGAAGCTTCCGCAAGTGGTTTCAGACAGACAGAGGCCGAGAGCACGCGCAAACAAAACCTGGTCCACATCTCATCTCTGGTCTGCCCGGGCTGTACAGCAGCGAAAAGTATGAAACGGCAAGGAAACTGGCGACGAAGGAGATGAAACGAAAGAAGGACGGCTGCTGCAGCTGGGAGAGGCCCCGGAGCAGCGCATTGCGGCTACGTGCAACATATACCAACTGCGCATACTGGCAAGCTGTACTCTCGCGGCGCCGGCGCTGCTGTTGGATGTGTGCCTTTTTTGGGCGAGGCGGAGCTGACGTCGTTCGCGCAGGGCCCCCCGGGTCACACCCGCTGCGGCACAGCGGCCGCTTGCACCACCTCGGCTAAGCTGGGGCCAAGAATAGATTTGACGAGTGCGCCTAATGCAAATCCAGCCTGGCCGTCTGCTAAAAAAGCTTCAGACCCCTCCCGTCCAACGCCTGCCATTCGTGCGATCCAACCGGCCGTGGAGGGATGTCCCGTTGCACGACAGATGTGCCCAGCCACGTGCGGCCGCTGTCTTGGGTACCTGGTGTTTGCCTGATGTTGGAGCTGCTGTTGGCAACAGCTCGACACTTCTGGCCCTGGGTCCAGGCACCGTTTGAGGTATATCGTCTGCAGCCACCCTGCCTCCGCGCCATGCACCCTCCCGCACCCGAGTCCCAAGACTATTTAGAGCCCCAGACCACCTTCATGTGGATGCCCTAGTGATCCATCCAGAGCATCTGGTAGCGCCAGGGGCCGATACTCGTACCTCTTTGCAGAACCGAGATGAGCGATGAGGATAGGATTTCTTTTCTGAGTGTTTGCCTTCCGCACCGCCCTCTGCACTCCCCCTCCATCACTTGCCAATTTCCGTGTTCATTTCGCTCCTGGCAACGGAATCCCGCAAGAACTCCTGCAGCCAGGTGGGCAGCCCGCGGACCAGCGGAATCAGAATTCTGGTGCTCTCTGGAATAAAGATCTGACCACTCTTCCCGCTCAGGATTTGCTTAACCATCCTGTCGGCTACATCCTGCGGCTCCAGAAGCGGGGCCGCCCTCTTGCGCTTCTTCAGGCTCTCCTCGAACCCGGCAATCAGCTTCGTCCGGGTGAAGTGGGGGTGGACGATGCTCGTCTTGATTTCGGGGCAGCGATAGCGGTGCTTCAGCTCTTGGACCAGTGATTCATGCAGCGCCAGCACCGCGGCTTTGGAGCAGGAATAAGAGGACATGGCAGCGCCCGACCAGAAAGAGGCAATGCTGGCGACAGCCATGACGTGGCCCTTCTTCTGTTCGATCATCCCCGGCAAGAATTCTTGGAGCGTGTAGAAATGGCTCATCACGTTGGTGCTAAGAACTTCGTAGGGCCGGTCGGGCGGGAGGTCCAGAATCGTGTACGGCCTTCCGATCCCGGCATTGTTAATGAGGATGGACGGCGCGCCCAGTGTCTTGCGGACTTCTTCGGCGACTCGGGAGACCAGGGCTCGGTTGCTGACGTCGCACTCAAAAAACGTGATGTTTGGGACTGCAACAGTAAGTATCCGAGTCCCTCAACTCGGCTTGCTCCACTCACGGTCCTTGATGCGTTCGGTTGGTGGCTGAATGTCTAGAACCGCGACTTTTACTCCATGCGAAGCAAGACCCTCTGCAACGCAGGATCCAATGCCATCCGACCCGCCGGTGATAACCGCAATCTCTTCAGGCCAATTCCATTTGCTCGTCTCCGTGGCAAAGCGCATGAAGGGATCATTTTTCCGGTCCCACAGCCATTTGTTATGGGCCAAATCCGACAGCTTCCGGTTCAAGGCAGACACGCAGCTGAGGGCGAGAAACACCGCAAGGATCCATGATAGAGCTGAATGGATGTACCGCGAGGCAGGCACGTGAGAGGAAGCGTCAGTGAGGTAGCTGTTCGACAAGCGCGTGAGGGCAAGGGCGAGCAGGCAAGACAGGGGCGAGCGCACAAGGCCCGCGATAGCAGATGCCATGTTCAGATAGGGGGGGCTATGCTGCGGGGAGGGTGAGCGGGTGAGGTGGGACTTTAGGCTCAGGTCAGGGCGTCAGCAGCTGTGGAGGCAGCGGTTCGTTTCGATTCAGAACGCGCGCGTGTGTCAGCCGTATGTCAGCGTCGCATGACAGATGCAGAGGGCGAGGCTCAGCGCGCACACGCGCGTCAGCCGGTTGGTGGTTGAGTCACGCGAGGGGCAGAGACACGCCGGGATAAGCGGCTTGGCCCGGCCGAGACAGCCGGCTGCCTGAGGCTCAAGGCCGTGGCCGAACTCCGGGCTGCGCTCGCGAACCCGCCGACTTTTTGGCTGCCGCGTCGCTGCGTCGTGTTGCCCACGCCCACACCCACGCCTCCAGCCACGCACTCGGGTTTCAGCTCCCACTCCTCCAGCTGCATGCCGCCAGCCCGGGTCCAGCATGTCGCCGCGACACTGATGCCATTCCTCTATCCCTCCGTCCCGGAATCCCTCCTCCAGTCGACGCGGCCTGCCTTGTTCCGCCTCGGTCGAGCGTGTCGCCCACGATGTTACAGCAGCCTCCAGAATGAGACCAACAATGAGCCTCCGTCTCAGTCCGAAGACGAGGAGCGCTCCCTCAATCCTCCGCCTGATTCCTACTCGATCACACCATTCATCGACAAATGCACATTGATGCTCCACGCTGGCGGTGGTGGCCACGGCTGTGTGTCATTCCTCCGCGAGAAATACATTGCGGAAGGCCCTGCAAACGGGGGCGATGGCGGCACGGGCGGCAGCATATACATCCAGGCAGTGCGTGGCGAGACCTCTCTCCACAAGCTCGCCCGGCGCCGCGAGGTGCGCGCCGGACGCGGCAGAAACGGCCAAGGCAAGCTCCGCGGCGGCGAGCGCGGCGAGGATGTCCTCCTCACCGTGCCCGTCGGCACCGTAGTGCGAGAAATCTGGCGACACGACCCCATCGAGGAGGAGGAGCAGCGGATACGCCAGGAGCGGGCGCGGCGACGCGCGCAAAAGGCCGCCGGGGAAGAGGTGCCGCAGCAGGTGCGACCAGAGAAGTGGCTGCTCTTCCCCACCGCGTCGTCGTCGCTCTTCACGCGCACCGACATGCCCCGTCTGCCCGGCCCGCAACGATCCTCCATCGCGCACCTGGCCCCCAAGGGCCCCATCCGGCTGGACCTAGACCAGCCGATGGAGCGGCCAATGCTGCTGACGCCGGGGGCCGTCGGTGGGTTAGGCAACCCCCACTTCATTAGCAAGACGATCCAGCGGCCGCAATTCGCCTCGCGCGGGCAGGAGCCGATGAGCGTAGCGGTGCAGCTGGAGCTCAAGCTGCTCGCGGACGTCGGCCTGGTCGGGCTGCCCAACGCGGGAAAGAGCACCCTCATCCGCGCCCTCACCAACAGCCGCGCCCGCATCGGCAGCTGGGCCTTCACCACGCTCCAGCCCAACATCGGCACCGTGGTGCTGGACGACTACCGCGGCCGCCCCCGGCTCGGCGTGCAGCGCGGCCAGGAGCCCCGCGCCAACTTCACCATCGCCGACATCCCCGGGCTGATCGAGGACGCGCACCTGGACAAGGGGCTGGGGTTGGGCTTCCTGCGGCACGTCGAGCGCGCGCGCGTGCTGGCGTTCGTCGTCGACCTGGCCGCCGGCGACCCCGTCGCCACGCTGAAGAGCCTCTGGCGCGAGGTCGGCGAGTACGAGACGCTGCGCGGCGCCGAGCTCAACGCCGAGACCCAGCGCACCTTCGCCGAGCCCGAGCCCGCGCGCCGCCCCGGCTCGCCCGTGTTCGAGCCCGCGGACGCGCTGGAGCTGGAGCCGCTGGCCCTGCCACCCATGTCCGCGAAGCCGTGGTTGGTGGTCGCGACCAAGGCGGATTTGGAGGGTACGCAGGACGGCTTCGCGGCGCTGCAGGCGTACTTGAGGGAGGTGGCGGAGGGGACGGTGGGGCATCCGAGTGGGAAGAAGAATGCGTGGAGGAAGACGGTGGAGGTGGTGCCGGTGAGTGCGATTAGTGGGAAGGATGGAGGTACGGAGAGGATCAAGGATTCGGTTGTGGGGTTGTTGGAGCAGGAGGGTTTGTAAAATGTATAACATTGCTGTAAATGTCTACACTCAGAAATGATGCCATCTACATGAATGTTTTGCCACCATTGACTTGGATTTTGACCAGGCCCACAATCTTCCAGAACATCACTTGTTGATAAAACGAGCTCTGCCATGGGAGGAAGTGAGCTATGAGAAGAGTCTTGCAATCTCGAAATTGTAATATGAGAAACCTCCTGCACCAGGTACTTGCTGAATAGCATTCAGTTGAATCAATCACGTTGGTCAAGATCAGATCATGGTGCCAATCATCGATATGTAACATGGTTCGTTATGAAACTTCCTCAGGAAATCGTAAAGATTCGCTGGCACTCTCAAATTACATACCTTAAGTAAACGAGCGCCAAGTATCCATGGCGAATCTGCCGCTTATGCGAGCGGTGATCTATCTGTGGTCGGTGTTGCAGCCGTAGCGTGCACAGGCACGCCGCCCCGCAGCCTCAAGCGAGGCACGGGAAGCTTGAGCGAACCTCACACCTTACATCTCCCTTGGCATCTGCGCAATTCCAATACCTGCTCACCTGTGCTATCCCATGGCATCCAAACGAGCGCTGTTGAGGCTCTACCTCATACCTGACCGCGGTGCCCCTGAACATGGCCGTCCCAACCACCGTCTCCGCGTCTGTGCAAAGGTGAAATGGGCAGTCGACTACGACGGATATCTTTGCGTGACATGTATCGAAGCAGCTTCGTTGACTTTGATGTCTGCAGTTTCTGGCTATGGTATTATTGTATTCTTCCCAGTCTTCCGCTCAGGCAAACAGTACTATCCCACTGAACAGGTTACGTGCATCATCTCCAAAGAATGCTGCCCAACCGCATTCTCAGAAGACACTGCTTCACATACTGAGTGCATCCAGACGCACGGGGCCATTCGAATGGAACCGACAGCCACGGATGTGGCTCGAGTAACATTGTGCAGATTCCATCTGAGGAAAAAGACTTCAGCTGCCATGCAAATATACAGGCGTTGGATCGCTGTCAACGACAAAACTGCATAGGTTTTGTTATACATACTGCAAAGCTAATTGTTCACAGGGCCTGTTCCAACAATATTGACGAGTGCAATGATGCGTTGGGGGCGCAGCAGGTGGCTCGCCTCTGGGGCCGCATCTTCTTTCTCAGTGAACGAGGAAGCTGTCACGGGGTGGTTTTTATGATAAGACACAGAAGAAGTCATACAGAAAAGAGCCTGGGAGTTATGATGTGATGCAGAGCTGATCGGCCGCCGGATGCAACACCGTGGAAGAGGATGGTGATGCACCTTCGCGGTGGGTTCCCCGCGCTGGAACACCGTGAGCGAGCGTACCGAGCGGTGGCGAGTGACGAGAGTCCAGCAAGAATGACGCAAGATCATGTGAAATGAGTCATGGTAGGTGGCAGGCGCTTCGAAACCACGCTGACCTGTCATGGAGTGTGAAAAGGCGCTCGCTGTGCATCAGACCACAGTCAGGCTGCATCTGTCCAAGTCCTGCTTGCCGCAAGACGATTGTTTAGTATATATTTTTTAAGAGCGCGATCCTTGGCATCGCCCGTTGGTAGAAGCCCACGGTCCCTTCGGGGGTGTGGGAGGCCCTGGCCGTATGGCCTAGTCGGCCAAGGGGTACAAAAAATCAACCATGCTACGTACCGTTGATAAGGCACTGGGGGGTTTCTTCGGTCCTCGGACGAGTTCGACCCTCGTCTGGCGCCTGAAGTTTTGCTGTTTTGCTCTTTGGTTTGTGTGGCTTCTTTTTCTCTTGCTCCGACGTTGCCCCAAGTAGCGCTGCCGACCACGGTTCTCTCTACCCTTCTCTTGTCTTCTTCTTCGGCGGAGCAAGCCTGTTAATTTGTTCGCCCACCAAGGCATCTGCGGCGCGCTGCATGTAGGAGCTGCATGCGTCCAGTCACCCTTTTGCCAGCAGTGTTTACGGCGGCCGCAGTGTCCTCCAACTTTGTCTCCAGGCTCCCAATCCATCGCGCTGGGGCAACTGCGTCCCGTCGATCTCTCGTTTTCAGGTAGCTGTAGCGGTGTTAGGAAGCACGCCATGGCTGTGAGTCTCGTAGTTCTGCGCATCTTGGTGACCTCGCGCATGGTTTTGCTGAATTGGCAAAGCGCTCCTTCCCCCGATGCGGCACCGGCACCCGCGCCTGCAGGCAAACACTGTTCGCCCAACTCTTCACGGACTTCTCCTCTTCCTCCTTCTCAACACCGCCGACGCTGGGTTTCCACATCACGTCCCTACTCACTCAGCTTGCTTGACTGCACCAACCGCAGTCGCACTGCAGCGCCGCGCTCTCGGTCTGGGCGCTCGCGACGAGACCCAGGCCAGATCTTCACATCACACAACGTCGTTCACTCCCACACAGATCACAGGCTCTAGCTAAGGTACGCCGTCACTCGTGATCCCGAATCCCTCTCAATCCACTACTAACAGGATAGGCCTGCGGCTATGGCGAAGAGCAAACCAGACGCTGTAATGCCTCGCCGATCTTCACGCCTAATTCGGCGTGCATTGATGCGCGAATCGAGAGTTGAGGCCACTCTTCTGGGACTCCCGACGGAACTTCGTCTTTACATCTACGAGAACCTCCTACCTGAAACCGTGGACGAGTACGATGACGGATTTCCATGCCAGAGCGGAAGAGCTGAAGACTGCGAACTCAGCCTTACTCAGACCAACAGTGGATTCTGTGGATACCCGGCATTGCTCCTGACTTGCCGCACAATATACAGCGAAGCAGTAGACATGTTGTACGCGCCTATTACCAAGGCGGTGAACGGCTCAGAGAAGGACATACCGGAGCTGTTTGTTTCAGCGTACAAAATCAGGCTGACAAAATTCCCCGGAATGTTCTGTCGCAGACATTTGTTCTATCGAGACGGAGCCGCGAGCATATTCGGGAGGATCCGGTCCCTTGACATAACGTTTGACTGCACGTACGAGAAGGATGACGAAGGCTACCTGGAGTACGGGGAATACGATAACGATGACGACTGCTCGCATCCTCCACCTATCGGTCTTGGTGCTCGTTGCCAGGTCATAGACAATATTCGCTGGGTGATCAGTCAGTTGGAACGTTCTGGCAGCCTTGAATATCTCTCACTTTCTCTGCACTGTTCGAATTACTGCGATGGAGTTTTTACCTTCACAGACGTTCATGATAGCAGCTGGCTGCTTGATCCTTTCAAAGCCTTGCGCAACGTCAAGAAGCTGAGAATCTCTAGTCTTGGTACCTCTGCCGAGCTCATACTGGACTATGGAGAAGAGTTCAGGCCCAGAGATGTTGGAGACTGGAGGAAAGTGGTTGCCAAGAAGAAGAAAATGCGGGAAATTCTGGAGAGTGACACCCCCGTCGGGTAAAATTCCATCCCGTTGTCCAACCTGCTGAGCTTTAAGCGGACTGCAAAACGTATGGCAACGTTCGCACCACAAGTGCGTATGCAGCCATCCCTGGAAGAGGCTGTAGAGGCGTACGATTTACAGGACAAAGCTGCTTTTGAGCAAGCTGTGAGATGCTTCGAGAAGGCATGGGAAGATGACAAGAAACAAAGGCAGCAGATTGATCAACTTGTTGCCGAACTCAGAAAGTCTGAGTATCATGACGTTTCTCCTGGTCAACACAGGGAGATAGATCCTGAGGGAATGGAATTTTCGGAGTTCAGCTGGGATGATTCGGACCTTGAGGAGGAGGACAAAGCCAGGTACCGCAAGTATGGCTCTTATGCCTACTCCTCCAGTGGAAGCGGGTCGCCGTCTGATCCATCCGGATATGAAACCTGAGCGACATCAATGTTTGTTCACAACAAGTGTGTCGGCAGGCACGAAAGGAATTCAAGTGAGGAATTGAGTAATGGCGGAGCAAGTTGCTAATGAATGGCTGCTCATTTCAACTGGTCTCGGGACAGAACAAGCGGCAAGAATATGTCCGTAATGCAATTCGAAGTGGCTGCATGTTCGTGGATGGCATTTGCGTTGCTTTGCCTGGATCTCTCGACCACGGCACCAAGATTTCATGTAGTTTATGAGGCAACCACGGAGATGAAGGCATATAGGTAGCTCTGTAGATTGCTATGAACTTGTACATTTCATCAAAATTCTTCTTGACTTTACTGCTGAGATAGTGAGGCATGTACCCTCCGAAGACCACGTCGACGCGGTAGCTATTTGCTGGTGAATGCGACCTCGCAGTGCACCTCCCCGTTCCGGAAGAATGGCGGGCGGGTGAGCGCCTGCCTCTGAAGGTACCCGCTGGCTCGAGCGTCCGCCACCTTTGACTCGCCGGCGCACCTTCAACCTCCTCTCTTTCTTACCTTCCTCCGTCGCTCGAGTTTCATTAACCTACGAGCCCCCGCCTCTTTCCTCGGCTCTGCTGCACATCGCTGCTTCAGCAGCGCGCCTCAGCCCATTTGTGAACATTCACCTCACCTGCACTGCTTCCACAGTCTGCACCTCATCGCCAGCTCTGCCAGCCATGGCTTCTGGTGGTCTCATGAAAGAAGACGACGACGATAGCGCCGCTTTTTCGAGCATCCTGTCACTTCCCATCACGGCTTACTTCCCAGTTGTTCCATCGCGTCAAATCGGCATTGGCCAAAAACGCCTTCGAAGCACAAAGATAACGGATTACTTCCCTCACCTCACATTCTGCCAAAATGGCCGCACCGCGTCCAAGTCATTTCTCGACTTGCCTGCAGAGCTCCGCGTCTGGATATACGAGTACGCTCTACCGCTGAGGAGAGCACACAGCGAAGACATGGTGACCGAAGTCGGACCCTGTTCGAAGAGCGCACATGAAGTCTGTGCCCTGGAGGGGCGTATGGAATGCCTTGGGCTAGTTGAGAATACCCGTGGATATACCGCTCTACTGGTTACCTGCAAGAAGATCTACGGAGAGGCGGTAGATGTCTTGTACAGCCCCGTCCGGTCTCACAACCAGTCGAACTCGACAAAGATGCAATTGCGCATATCTCCCAAGGAGATCACCATCCGTGGGTATGGCATGTTCTGCAGTACTCATTTCAAATACCGAGAAGGGTCTGCTGTCTTATTCGCGAAGATACGCTATCTTGCCATCCACATCCTCGCATGCCGAGACGAATGGTGGGAGCCGGAAGATTCATACGATGATGAGGCTGAGGAGTATGATGAAAATCTAGATCGAGTACTGGATATGGCCCAATGCAGGGGAAATATTCACTGGGCAGTCACCCAGCTCCAGACCGCGATACAACTTTCAACACTAGCCCTTGCGGTACAATGGGCTGAGCCTTTGGAATATGTGTGGAAACCAGTCTTCATGGACGAACTCGAGCAATATCTGGAACCTCTCAAATATCTTCGAGATATCTCTAACGTGAGGATTCTGACCCTTGGAGTCAACTACGAAGACTTTTCTGAACAAGTGAGCGAGCTCAAGTGCTACAAGTGCTGGATGATCAGGATGATGTCTGGTCAAAGCACCGTAAGAGAACCCCCTATTCCATTTAATGCATGGAACAAATTCATGAACGTTCTGAGACACATGAGGGCCTCATGTCATCCGTCCTGGAAGCGCGAAATTGAAGATATCCTCGCGCAAGTGGCCTTTAGCTTCTGCTACGACGAAGTGGAAAAGTTTCACATGATGAGGAAGTCGGCCTATTCGATCTGGAAACAAGACAAAGATAAATGGGGGATTCCTGTTGAGGCAATCCTGAAGGTAATGGTTGTGGAGGTACCGTTTCTTGTGGAGCCGCACTACATCGAAGGACCGGAATTTTTGGCTGAAGACGTGGACGGCCAACTCACAAGTGAGGAGGAGTGATAGAGATTTTCTCTGGGGTTAATGTAGGCAGATCAGGACCAGGTTCTTAACTTTCAATTTATAGCTGAGGTAGCTCATGGATATCGCTTCCTGTACGGGGTTAAAGCAATTCACGGGGTGACTCTGGCCTGAAATCAGCTCAAAATCTACTTCCGGACGGATACTTTTCCGGAAATACTTTTAAAAGTCTTATCTGCCCCACTGGTAGTGCAGGCTTGCCATTTAGTTTCCGTGTTCCGGAGAAGAGTGGAGAAAAGCTGATTCTTATGAAGTTTGTGACAGGTCTTCGCGGCGAGCAGTGGTGTGAACAGCTGAAGCATTTGCCCGGATGTGAAACTTGACTGGTTTGAACAATTCTTCCGTCCGGGTGAGTGCTTCAACTCCGGATGGGCTGATGTAGGCTGTGCTCAAACTCTTGAGCCACCTCGCTCGCCCCATCTGACTCACGACACCTTCTCAAACAATGACGCCCGTGAATGGTTCAGCAAATGCTTTTCGATTTTCGGCACATCTCTCATAAGAAGGCCGGCGCGGTAGTGGTATACTAGTACATATCTAAAGGGACACTTCATCTCAATCGTCCACCCTTACACCCAAGAAGTCTAAAAAGAATGGTGAAATAAGCAGTGCGGTGGTGTTAATAACGGCTATGAAACATGGATCTGTTGCTGAGGATATCAGCCGCTGCTCCTTTCCCTCCCCCGCTCCTTTCCGAGAAGCCCAAGCTCTCAGCTCAGCTTCAGCGCCAGCGCCTGGGATGATGCATCGCCTTCTTCAGTCCCGACCGCATGACCTGGCTCAAATCCACCATCTGCACCGCAGCCGCCAGAGTTGAGTGGGGTGAGGAAGGGGGGGTTTCGGGAGAAGCAGGGGATGGGGCCGCCTCCTTCTGTGGCTGCCTGTTGTGGAGAGAGGTAAACACTCAGGAGAGGAACGGGAGTGCGAGGCGCTTGTGCAGAACATGCCTCTTCGCCTTATTATTGTTGTTTCCGCCGCGGCCGAAGAAGCCGTTGGCGTTAGTGTTGGCGTTGTTGTTGGCATTCGCATTGGCGTTGTTGTTGTTGTTGTTGTTGTTGTTGTTGTTGTTGTTGTTGTTGTTGTTGTTGTTGTTGTTGTTGTTGCCGTTGTTGCGGTTGCGGCCGTTGCCATTACCGTTGCCGTTGCCATTTGCGTTGGTGTTTCCAGTGTTTGAGTTGGCGTTGTTGTTACCCGTGTTCGCGTTGGCATTGTTGTTTCCGTTGTTGTTAGCAGCAGTTGTAGCCGTTGCAGCGTCGGCCGCAGCAGCAGCACTGGCCGCCGCGCCCGCATTTTCGGTGCCGTTGATCAGGGCCTCAGCAGCCGCGGCACCAGCACCACCGCCAGCAGCACCGGCGGCCTGGTTAGCCGCGATGGCGGTCTCGAAGTCCTGCTGGTTGACCTGAATCTGCTTCGAGATACCATCGAGAGTCTGGGCGGTCGTGATGTCGCCTGCAGCTTGGTCCTGGACGCGGCCGGCGTTGTCGGTCTGCTGGACGGCGAAGCAGCCACCGAAGGGACCAGCGAGGGCATTGTTGCGGCAGCGGACAGTGCAGATGTTGCCGGTGGAAGCTTAAAAAAAAGGAAGGCATGTTAGCGGGGGACTGTTCGGGCGGGTTGTAGGGAGCAAGGTTAGAAGTGGGTAGGAATCAGGGGTTGCTCCACATACCACCAGTACAGTTCAGATCATTCGGCATCTGCACGTTGATCGTGAAGTTTTCGAACTTCGCGTCCGAGAGACCGTTGGTGCCCGGCACGTTGTTGGAAACCTGAAGCTTCTGGAAGTCGGTTCCAGCATTGCCTGATGTATGCTGTCAGTGTCTGGCATAGCCTACTGTTACTCTCGCACTTACTGGTCGCGTCCAGGTCGCACTCATACGGACCGGCACCATCAGCGTTGACCTGGTGAATGGTAACTGCCACGGTTGAGCCCGCGCTGACTTGCGTCATGCGGTTCGCGGACAGCTCGGTCTCGGTCTGTTCGCCAATGTCGATGTTGCCGTCCAGCTCTGTGCGACCGCAGCCATTGACGATGTTCTGCTTGATCTCGGCATCACGGATGATGGTGCTGTCCTGCTGGCAAGGGCTGATATCTGTGCAGTTCCTTGCAACGTTCTTGTTCACAAGGAAGCCTTGGCTGGTGCCCTTGTCGCCCTCAGCAGCAAGGATGACGCCGTGGGCGCAAACGGTGGAAGCACCGGCCAGGACGGCCACAAAGGAGGTGAGCTGCATGTTTGAGGGAGGGGCGGAATAAACGTGACCGGCACTGGGGAATAAAAAGAAAGGTTAAAGATCGTAAACGGGTATTACTGAGAATGTAATAGAACCACCAGGGCCCGAGGATGGAGTGAGATGGAAGTGATGAGCGAAGGCTGGTGAGCAAGAACGACTCAATGGCGCTGTTGCGTGCCTTTTAGCCTCATGGTAGTGTACAGCGAGAACCCATGCATCGCGAGCACATAGACCCACCATGGGCGACGTCGAAACTCTATTGCTACAGACTTGCGGCTCTGAGCTGGAGGTGGCCGGGCGGCTACTCCTACATGCCCCTAGAAGGCAAGTGGAAGAACGGCCGTGATACGAGTTTTGGAGTGGCGGAGATTTGTGGGTCCCGGCGAGGAACATTGGTGCCCAGATGGTCAAGCCGCCGAATAGCTTAGCAAAGCATGAGCTTGGCACGTCTTGGATGCTCAGTGTTTGGCGTCAGGACGGGCCATCTCGCGTGTGTTCTCGGTCATAGCTGGCCATGTGCGGCGGCGGAGCGAGGCGGACAGGCGGCAGGAGTTGCTTGCGAGCAGGATTAAGCGCGGGCGTCGAGCCGCTCAGCCGACCTCGGCCGGGGACAGGCTGACGCAACCCACGAGCAATGGAGGCTCCGCAGGGCTCCTGCTTTTACTCGACCGGGCAATCCCAAGAATAAGCATACTCGCGAGCTCCACAGTGTCTCCGCGCGCGGGACGTCGCTTCTGCGAGGCTGCACTCCGCACTCATCCCATCGGTGATGCGCCGCAGCCACTGGGCCACGCTCGCGACGAACAGACCAAGAGGATTTTCTCGCATCGAGCTTCCCTCCGGCCGGGCTTGGCGCGTATGTCAGCGGCGCATTGCACGTTTTGACGCACGACATGCAAACCGCGGCGTTGCAGCTCGAGAAAGATCAGGCGACCGGAAACAGAACTCTTTGCTGATGTGCGGTTCCGCTGCCGGACAGCCGCAGGCTGCTGGGCGTCTTGATTCACTTGGTGTTTTGGCGGAATCAGGGGCTGAGACTCACGATGCGTGAGGTTGGTTTTTGGGAAAACGCGCGCACGCTGCGGCCGGCACTTCGCCGGGTCTTTGTGCAGGCGAGCCCGGCTGACTCACCCGCGCTAGCCCCGGCCGGGCATCCCGCGCCCTGCCTGCGAAACCCGAGCCTCCTTCCAGCCTTCCTGCCTCCCTGCCCACAACCCTATCGCCTGCGTCCTCTCTGCTCGAAGCGCCTCGCCACCCACACCGCAGTGGGTCAAACAGATCGTTGAGACCGTATGCATTGCAGCATTGCCGCGCCCTGCTCCCCAATGCCGAATGCGCAGCGGAAGAAGCTGCTATGTCCGACCCTGAAAGGAAGGTTCTGTACATGTCCGAACATCGCGTCCGCATTGTCCGTCGGTCGCTTTGACTGGGAGTGCTCTTTCAACCCGAGTGCGAATGCCAAAGCCGAGACCGCTCTTGCATTTCTAAGCCGCCGTTCTTCCATCGCGTCGTTGAACGCTCGAGAACTTTCACTCTGGAGCAGACGCATTCCTGGTACAATACATTCTTTGCTGATGCCTACTCTCAGATCGTGTAGTTCAAATGGTTCTCACCTCAATCGACACTGATAATCTGTACAGAGAACTACCGAGGCTGGAGCGTTCTTCCTCTGAATCCCCTGCGAAGATCCAGGGGTAACCTTGGGGAGACTCTCACATTAGCACTCCTCACTCATTCACCCTTTCAGCTGTTAAGCAGCCCCAAATCCTCCACCGCTTAGGTTATTCGGCTACTATGTCCTTCATTCTCATCTGACGCTTCGGCTCCGGAGATTTGCTCTTGTTTATTTGGGTCCTGCACTTTCAATGTTGATCTTACAAGGTTTTCTATAACATGGATAGGCACCAGCATGCGAGCCAAGCTGTGGGTCACCATCTTAGTAGCACCCACATGTCAAGAGGCCACCCACTAATTACTGGACCGCATCACACGGACCAACTCTTGTGTCCCACAATGCGATCGTTACTTCACTGGAGCTGCTATAAGAGGTCACCTTTGCCCAGACCCATCCTCATCCAAGGTGCTCGAATCAAATCTGAAGTCGAGCCAAACAACAGTCCAGAGAAATCAGAGAGCTCCGACAGTTATCTCCGCAATGACTGGAACCAAGTTTGTTCCGTCGACATTCCTTAGAGAAGGAAAAGGCTACCAAGCGATGCTTAGCAACTGGGGGCATTCTGAATACCTGCTCATAGCTCATCAGAGATATAGAAAGTGCTACAAAGAGCTGTCTCCCTCTGTTGGTTAATCTTCTGCCATGACGTGCATTGTGGCAAGCGGGAATAAGGAAAGGGTCGAAGAAGGCGAAAAGGCGGGTTGCTTCACCACCAGAGTGTATTTAAGTCCTCCCGTATGTAAGCGGTGGCTAACAATGTATCACGGACATGATTTTGTATTCTGACCACGCCAGGTGGACCTCCATTCATGACTCACATCGGCCTCGCCTTGGCGCGATGATTCATGTCATCTCTTTACTTCATGGAGGATCTTAGAATATCAGGCTGTTATTCCATCCGAGTTCACACTCTGGGTCACAAGATCCGCCTCTCCCTCCCAATATCTCACCCGCAACTGAGAAGTCTGGTCGGGAAACCTCGAAGCATGCTGTCACTTGGGCTGCCGAGAAGTCTTCATTAGGGAAGAAAAAGGCTGATAAAACTGTGGGCAACTATAAGTGTTCCATAGCAGAACGCACAATCTTCGTTGCTATAGATGCGCTTGGACAAATACTACACGATTGAAAATCGAAGGGACAATCCGTAAAACATTTCACCATGGGATGATCTCGCCCCGATACTTGTTTGGGCCCGGAACATTTTCCCATCCGGGAACGTGAACGTTATAGAACTTGCCGTTGTCCGTGGTAGTCACACGGAATACAATATCCAGCGTTGCTTTCGCACCCTCTTCCGGCATGAGGTCGCCGACTGAGTTAACCAACTCGGTCTTGTTCCACTGCTTGCACGATCAGTATCCACGGAACAAAAATAATTCAATAGGATGCTATATATGCTTACGCCCGGTGAGACAGCCACAACGGTGAAGCTCTCCTCCTGAAGATCCAGTGCGTATTGGACAGTGAGCATGTTGAGGGCTGCCTTCGAAATCTTGTAGGCTGGGGCTTGGCCCCACGTGAAATTAGGCGCCAGGGACATAGAGCCAAGAGTCGTAGAACTATAAAAATTAGTGCGTAACTTCCGTCTTCGTTGTTACGGCGCAGCCTCCACAGTTAGAAGTAAGGACCAGCTCCGGCGGACAGCGAAGAAGCCGGAAGTCATCAGGGCCGAAGGTCACGAGACTACGGGTCCACCCACGTGACTTAGCACGTGCGCCCCACCGAGACCCGCAGGATAATGAGGGATAACAACTATCCAAACCACCAAGATAATGAGGGATCCCAACTATCCACCATTATCCTAGATTGTCATAGCTTTCCTACAGTATATAAACACGCTCTCTTAGCCAGATACTTGACCCTTCGTGGTCAACTTCACAATAGAACTTGGACTCTATTGGTAACACGGCCTTCGCACGCAGTGTTCAGTCGCGTGTATTCGTCATTCGTTCTCGCTCACCTCCTCTTGTACCCACTCAAGGTAAACCCCTAATACGGCTTACCACCCTCTTTGGTGTTTGGATCCTTAGAGGCAGAGGCCCGCCGTTACATTCGTATCCAGCAGCAAAAACTTACATGTTAATGATTTTCTTCAAACTGCCCTTCCTCAACAAAGGCAGGAAAGTGCTCGTGATCATGTGGACGCCTGCCACATTGACCTTGAAGGCATCCTCAATGTCTGCCCTACTGTGGGTCAATTTCGAATTTATTAAATGCCCGTCTCGGAATACTCACATTTCCTCCACTCTGGTCATTGCTTTGCTCCCAACACCAGCATTGTTGATGAGCACATCAAGACCTTTCCCACCAAGGGAGTCAGAAACTTTGCTGGCTGCCTGTTTGGCGCTCTCATGGGAAGTGACCTCCAAAGGGACCCATTCGACGCGGCCTTCCGACCCGGCGATGAGCTGCTTCAGGTTGTCGGTCTCGGTACGGGCCGATGCAAATACCTTGCTGACTTCAGTGGCCGGTTTAGACAAAAGGACGGTGACTATAGCGAGTCCAATGCCGCGGGAGGAACCGGTGACGAGGTAGGAGGCCATTGTGAGCGTTGATTGATGTCGTGAGTTGTTGATCAATCTTGTGATTTCTACAGGTCCTACAAGCTCTTAAATTGTGAGGTTTTATACGATTGTAGTCTCGGAAACACGCGGAAGAAATAAACATCCGAATGCAGGCACCGTATTCGGTTGACTACTCAATAAGCCAATCGAGAGAGCGTCCAATACTGCCAAGTTCCCGGGCTTTTCGGAGTTTACGGAGATAGAGCTAAAAGCATAAGCAACATCCGATACTTGCCTGTGACCACACAGACGCCGCATCGAACACTAAACGAGTGACTCGCGGCATAGGCCACCATACGGACGATGAAACGAGCGGTTCACGACTCACAACGACAGCACGTTGCGACTCACGGCTTCAAATTGTCCGTATCCATCTGAATATCATCTGAAACGCCATTGTACCATGTCAGCCATGGCGATGTTGCACTTGAGGTACACGTTGACTGTTGAAGGTTGTGAGACTGAGGATTACGTACGCGCTAGTTAGTGAAGCTTGGGAGAAGTAGATGTTGTCGACGAAGGATGTGAGGTGACGCGGCGATGGGCTGAAAGATAGGCAGAATGATAGAATTGTTGATGGACTGGATGATGGATGGTTTGGCATAAGGTCGATGGACGCGTTGATATTCAGGCCTGGAAACCAGGCTTCTCGTGGGACGGCGCAGCGGGCGGTGGCCAAGGCGTTGCGCAGTTTCCCACCCTACCAACAAAATCACAATAATCTTCCTTAATGAGGGACAAAAGCATAGTAGTACCTCTACCGTGTTACAACGCAGTTCCGGGAGCGGTTGTGTCACGCTCCCTGAGGCCATCTATGGAGTCACCACAACGAAAGTACGTCTTTTTAGTCTTAAGCTTAGCTTTAACTACGACGCGTGTGACTTCGACAGCGACGATTTACCATCCTGGATTCTTGACAGGGAAAATTATCGTCACCAGACTCAACCACCACCACTCAAGAGCCAAACAAGTAGAAGATGGCATTGATCAGCGCAGTAACGTCAGCATACCTCTCGCCGAAGAAAGTCCCAGATATTCACTCTGGACGCTTCTCTTGAGAACATACCTACATAGTCGGTTATGACGATTATGTTTCTCAACACAGCTCTCACCACTGGCTCCGTGAAGAAGAGGAGTGAAGTACTTCAATTATTGACAATGAATACGACGTGCTCATATCCCACACAGTCAATCAATATCCTCATTCTGTCCTAGGCACCTTAGCACATGCGCGATCACAACATCTTGAACTGAGACGGTTGCTCCTCCTTTCTATCAATTACTGCTCCGAGCAGTCTTCCGTGATTGATGTCACTCTGAATACGAAAAAAAAACCCCCAAAAAAAAAGAAAAACACCGTTTATTGACTGAGAATCAGCTCTAAACGAATTGGTTGGGGTTCCTGCGTTCCCACAATAAGACTGGAGATTTTTTCCGATACGGATGACAGCACACAAAGGGCGGTATATTCATGAATTCTTGATCGAATCGGCCTACAAGGTATCAGAACTATTAATAATTATAGCAATGGCTTCCATTCCCACCAGTCCACAAGTAGATTTTGCTTTCTTCGCGTCTTCCACAGACTGGCATCACTCCAAGCAAAGGACGGGAGCAGGCTCGTGCGGCTCCTCGAGGTGGAACGAACCATGGCCGGTTTACTCCTCCATCAGTCTCACCTCTGCGGGCAGGATAACTGTAAAAATGCATATCATATCATATTTGGGACCCACCATCTCAATAGTCACCGGAAAGCATGTCACGCCAGTACTACAGCACGTTGAGGGCCAAGATGGTAAGCGTGCAGCCGGACAGTGGGGTGGCCGGAACCCCGCAAAGGGCAAGCCGGCGGGCGCGACACGGACGTCAGCTTTCGGTGCATTGTCCTCCGAGCTTGTACAACACCTCGCATGCACAGGGCCAAGCGGCAAGTCTCTGGGAATGGAAAATGTCCGCGAGACGACGGTACCTGCGCAGCATCGGGGCGGCCGCCACGACGATAGAGATACGGCGATCGGACCCTGATGCCGATCGTGGCGGTGGCGGGGTCGCTCCGGATGGCTTGACATCTGACCTGATGCCGCAGCCTTGTCAACACCAGCGCGACCGCGACCTCTGCTCCCTCCGTAGCCTCTTCTCGCCATCGTCGCGGCCCCTCGCAGTCCTCCAGGCCCTTCACTCAGCCCGCGCTCACTCCGCCTCCTGCGCGCAACCACCCCACTCCTCCCACCGCCGCCATGACCACCCGCACCGTCCCCGCCCGCCGCGGCGCCGCCACCCTCGTCCGGCAGGGCCAGTCCATCCGCATCACCAACACCTCCGGCACGCAGGTCGTCGACACGTGGGCCTTCGCGCTGCCGACGCCCAGCAGCGTCGCGCCGGGCGCCAACCCGGACGCGCCGCTCTTCCCCAACGCGGCGGCGGGGTCGCTGACGGCGTACTCGTCGCCGGCCAACATCGCGGCGTCGGTGCCGGAGTACATGTCCATGTGCCACACGCGGGCGACGCTGTGCAAGACGCACCCGGCGCGCGGCGACACGCTGGTCAGCCAGAAGCGCGCGCCCATGGTGACGCTGGCCGAGGACATCAGCCCCGGCGTGCACGACACGCTCATCGCCGCCTGCGACCGCTGGCGCTACGCCGAGCTGGGCGTCGACGGCTACCACGAGAGCTGCACCGACAACTGCTGGGACGCCCTCGACGCCCTGCTCGCCGACCCCGACGCCGGCCTGACCCCCGAGCAGAAGGACGGCCTGAGGCAGCTGCAGGCCAGGCTGGGCGGGCGCGTGCCCGATCCGTTCAATCTGTTCATGAACATTCCCGTCGTCGGCGAGGGCTACGTGAAGGCGTTGAGCTTTGAGGCCCCGGTGACGAAGAAGGGGGATTACGTGGTGTTGCGCGCGGAGAGGGACGTCGTGGTGGTGATGAGCGCGTGTCCGCAGGATGTGTTGGAGATTAACGGGAAGAAGCCGGCGGATGCGCACTTTCAGGTGTTGGATAGTTGAGAGGAGGGGTCGGATTGGGGACTGGTGGGTGGATAGGAGAGTACATGAGACTTGACGAAAGATGAGAGTTGTTGTCAGAATGTAGTTATTTTTCTAGTCTTTGACCTCTTCCTTACGCTTTGACACTCTACCATCCACGAAAGCTGACCTTTGGAAGCTCAAAGGTATATTTCCATCAGAACTTCGATTAAGCACGCCACATATTAGCATGACAAATCCAGGTACCAAATATGAAATACAGTTATCTGTCTGCCAGATATTATTCAAACTGACCACTGTAATGCTTGTACTTTCACTGTGTCCCGAAAATTTGCGGAAGAGGCACGGAAAAGAATGCGCAACTGACCTGGCGCTGTCTCCTCGTCGACGATGCACTCCACGATTTTCACATGCACCCCACAATTCGCGTACCGCGGACCAGGAACCACCTCCCCTACCCTTCGGTCGTATCGCTGACGTCCAACCCTCGTATCGCTCCTGCAATCCTGCAAATCGTTTTCTCCTGCCCCTGTGATCTCCTGAGCTACCCGGTATTTCACGATGGAGGGGTGCGCCATCCGGGCTAACGGATCCCAGACAGCGGGGACGAAAATGAGCAGCACTGATGGTGGAGTGATTTAATGAAATTGCTGACAACCGCCAACTCCGCGCACACCTGAAGAATTCCAAGACATGCATGCGCTGTTGCTCCGGGAGGAATGCGTTAGCCGCAGAGGAAAAACGAGTTAACCGCAGACGGCTCTGCTTCCGCGGTGAAAGATCAGCGGGTCCCTGGAATGGACAGCAGATGGGAAAGCCGTGGCGAGCGAGCCGAGCACGGGAATGAGGCGATCAGACACGCGAGCTCGGCGTCTCCGAAGGAACGTATGAGCTATCTTTGCAGCAAAGGTGATGGCCGGTATGTGGAGAAGAAAAAGTCGGCAGTGCAGGCGGCATAAAATGTACCAGGTCAGGTGGCTCTTGCTCGGTTTTTTAATTTATTGATTGGCTTGAAAATACGGAGCGACGTGCAGTAGTGAGGCGTTCGTCATGCGTTCTGGCTGGTGAAAGGCGGTGGCTGGGGACAGAAAAAAGATACTTTTGGGGTGCATGTTGGGTTTGCGGTGCTTCTGGACTGTGATTGAGTTTCCTACGAGGGGGAAAATGCGGGGAAACAAGGTGTGCGCCGGGCCACAAGCAACAAGTTCCTCTTTGGGCAAGTTGTCCGTGCATTAGCAGATGCTGCGACGCCACCAGATCCGCTGCCCTCTGTCTCGGGGATCGTCGCTGTGGGGGACGGTAAGGTCTGGCGAGGGGAGCATGCAAGCTACTGCATGGCTTGCTTGAGACAACGTGCGACTGCGTTACGGCCGGACCTTGCATGCAGTCTGGAGCCCGGACCTGTCGCTGATGTTGTCGCGGGGGCAGATAGGCTGAGAAGAACAGGGGTCGAAACAGATCACTCTCCGTGCAAGAGATGCCAAGGTAGGCAGGAAGTTGGACTGATCGCGCATTCGTGTTTGGCGATGTGATGGGCCCGAGAGAAGGTGACTGCGATCTGCAAAAAAGGCTTCAAAATCCATGTCCGGACAGCCGTGGCCTAAAATCCGGCGCGGCTGTACCGGCATGTACGTCATTCCTGGTGTGGACGATGAGATTTGGATGGCAGCAAGAGAGGCGTGTCTGCGAACCGACTGTGCCACCCCAGCGCCAAGGGGATTGGCAATGGTCTTATCTTTTTCCTACCGCGGCGACGGGAGACGCGCAATCGTCGGCTTACTTGCTTCCAGCTTGGCAGTATCAGAGTGAATAGTGACAGGTACCTTGAACGCCATTCTCCGGACTGCGAGGCTTAGGTAGCATAACTCTGATGGAGGCGCAAAGCTTGTCGGCCGGCAGTTGCCCTTACCAATGCCAACAAGCGGAGCGGAAGGGATCGGGGGTGGGCGGCAATAACCGTGAGACGGAGTACAAAACCGCGCGAATGGGGTTGGAAAGCGATTGTGTAATTGGCAAGTTCCGTGTTGCGCAATAAGGTAGCATGTCGGTGACAAGGCGTTGGAGCCCACAAGCCCCACCCGAAGCTTCCCGTCCCGAGGCAAAGGGACGTCTGTGTTTGAAACAGTGTAAACAATTTTGAGAGCCTTCGCCGACTGAGCGGTTCTTGCCGTTGGTTTCCTGGTAAATTTTGATGAAAAACGGAAACTGCGCCGTTGGAAGACAGATTGGAAAGCTGCGGGGTTTATCGTTGCGGCGACCCGCCTTAGGGTTTCGAATGTTGACAAGGAGTGGCGGTGCTGTTTTCAGCTTGGCGAATGGGAAAGTTTAGGGGCAGGGGTGTAGTGCGAGGAAATCACTCTCGGCATATCTTTGAACCCATGGCAATAAAACAGGCGCAAAATCAGCTGTTCTTTTGCGCGCGAGAGTGATCAGCATGGACAGTGCATTGCTCATTCGTTGGGCATCGATAGGAATATATACGTGGTATCAATGAGTAGCGGCATTGAGACGTGAAACAAAGAATGCTGGACCATGTCTCCTCCAGGATGATGCACATACATCGACAGAGAAGTAGGCAATTTTAACAGTGCGGATCAAGATGTTGCTGCTCAGCTACTTCAGGTCAAAGTTCTTTTTCTCGTGGTCGGTGATAGCCTGTACTTTCTGAGCACTGGCACTCGACGGGTCGAACCGATAGCCTAGCCACTCCTTGGCCAACCGCCGTGCAAGCTCCAAGCCCACTACTCTCTCGCCCATACAAAGAACCTGGGCATCGTTGCTCAATATCGCCCTCTCCACGCTGAAGCTGTCGTGCGCTGTCACGGCACGGACTCCGGGAACCTTGTTGGCGCTGATAGCGACACCCAGGCCGGTGCCGCAGATCAGCAGAGCGCGATCCGCCTTCCCTTCACTGACCAGCTTTGCTGCATCAACAGCAATGTGTGGGTAGGCGGTCTTGTCGTGGTTTGCGTCGACGCCAACATCGAATACTTCGGCGACGCGCGAGTCTTTTTCGAAGTCGGCCTTAATGGTGTTCTTGTAGCTGACACCGGCGTCGTCGCTGCCGATGGCAATGCGGAGAGGCGTGGGGTCCGACATGCTGGCTCGCGAGAATGATGATGTAAGTGAACCGGCTACTCAAATAGAGCAGAGCTGCTGTACTCGGCGGCTTTCTTGGCTTCGTCGGAAGAGGTGCGTGACTCTTTCTCAACCTTGGGGGTCCAGGTCGAGTGGTGTTCCGTCTGGTTGGGGCCGGATGTGCAGCTGTGCTCGACCTTGAGGGGCTTGTTGGTAATGGTAACCTTCGCCGTGCCGGTGACAGGCTGATCCTGACTGACGATCTTGGTCTCGCCGGTGAGGTTGTTGGTGGTGCGCTGGTAGAAGTTCGAAGAGTCGATGTTGAGGCCCGCGGAGAGCTTGAGGTGCCTCTTCGCCATGGTGGCGGCTGGCGGCGCTTATGTATTCCGGTTGAAGCTGTGCGGCGATTGAGTCGGGCTCGTCTTCCAGTTGCCGTCTTGCAACGACCCCGCCTCGAGAGGGAACGTGCCCGGATTGCCGTTTTGGGGCGAGCCGGCGCGCAGTGTCTGGCAGATGGCGCCCCGAGTCGAGGCAACGGGTCCTTCGTGGCCGGAATACTCTTCTCAGACCCGACTTCGGACGCGCTGGGGCCCGTATATCAACGCGGTGTCTCTGAGCGCTCGACGAGCAGTGACGGCGCTTGTGTTACTCGAAAACTGGAAATAGGCTGAAATGACGTCCGCTGGAGCGGAGGCGAACGAGGAGCCGGGGAAAATGCGGGGGACCCAAGCGAACGACCGGTGACTAAGCGGCCGCCGGCCAAATTTCTACACCACGCTGACGCCGGCCCGCTCTGCCGCACCAGGAGTTCTCTCCATCGCCAGACTGCTGTGGCTCTGCATCCGTGACAGCCTCCTCGAAATTGCGGACAGCCGGTTGTGTGCTGCTAACCGTCGCCGTAGCCCTGACGCCAGGCTCGCAATTTCACCCGTGCCGCAGCAACCACCGTGTGGCTCTGAAGGCAGCAGCTGCTGCGCCCTGCAGAGCTTAGCTCCAGCACCTGGAAGGCACCAGCTGCCGCAGAAGGCATTGTGACTTGTGACTCACCTGGCAAGGCTAGCAGGTGTCGGCAGGGTGAGGCTGGAGACCCCGAAGACGCTGTGCGCCTAGACGCGTGCCTCACCGGTAACGCAAACAGGCAGCAATTCGTTGAAAACAATCCACAGCCTGTTCTCAAGGCAGGCAAACAGCACAAAGCCATTGCGTGTTTGTCTTCACCCCGGATAAGCGATATTTTGTTACTCTCCTGCGCCCAAGATTTCAATTCCTCCTACATCATCATCAGTTTCAACAGTGGACCCCAACTAGGATGTCACCACCCACAGCGGCAGAAAACGGAACCGTCTCCTCGGAGAAAGCATTCACCTCGCCGGACCAGCTCGCCCATTTCTCAGTCAGCGGTCAGGCCTACCTTCAACGTCATCCGCAGTACCAGGCCCTCGCAGTCGGAGCACTAGTCTTCCATGCCGATCGGCTTCTCCTCGTCCAGCGCAGCACGACTGAGCGAGCGTTTCCGAACGTCTGGGAAGTTCCGGGCGGCTCCGTCGACCCGGAAGATGAGACAATCTTGCATGCAGTGGCCAGAGAGCTGCTGGAAGAGACGGGGCTTAACGTCATCGCCATCACCCGCCAGGTCGGCTCGGGAGTGGAGTTTCGGACGGGAACGGCAACTTGGCTGAAGGTGGTGTTCGAGGTTGCGGTGGCTGAAGATGACGGAGGGCTGAGGGCCAAGAAGGAGGGGAGCAGCGCTGCGGCGGAGACGACGGCCGAGGCAATTCCCATCCAGCTTGATCCCATCGAGCACCAGAATTACTTGTGGGTCGAGGAGGCCGACGTCAGACGCGGCGAGGCCAGCGGCACAAGGCTGGAGTTCATGACTGCGGACCAGCGGGCACTGATGCTGGAGGGCTTCAGATTGAGGCGGGAGCAGGCGTAGGTGATGGTGTTTTGCATGTGCTCGCCTGCTGGATGCGTCACGACGGGGGTGTACGGCCGTATCAAAGAGGCATCGCCCGATGCGGGTGGTAGATCTACAGTGGCACAGCCAGCAGGCAATAGATGAAAGAACCAGGGCATTGCCTGTCACGGCTTTCTAGAAGGCTAGATGCAACTCTACTCTACCTCACACACGAGCGCGCCACGCCGCGTTCTGGAAACACGGTGGTGCTGTGAGGCCATGCAGGGGGCGCCGCAAGAGCAAACGGCTGGGCCGCGGGCCCGGCAGTGCTGCTGCGCCAGCGTGCCACGGGAGCTCGCGTTCCGCTGGGGAACGGCCACCATGGGCGCCAGGAAATTTAAAATCCTCCAGCATTCGGGGTGTCAGGCAATCCTGCGGGCGCGGCGGACGGCGGCGAGGCCAATCAGCAGGCCCCGCACGCCGGACGGACAAAGTCACGGCGCCACACCATTTTAGGGGAGCTGTGCGCGGAGACAAACGGGACGCGGTGCGGAGGGGACGAATCACTGCTGGCAGGGCGGCGAAGCGTTTGCGGGCCGCTGCGGGCTCCACAGATTAAGAAGACCGTGAGGATGCGCGCGACGGGGGCGCTGGTCTGGCATCGGTTTCATGCGTTCCTGACGGTTCCTTTTGCAGAGCGCCGTCCAGCGCGGAAAAGCACGGCCGCCGCGCATCGCCAGTGCCAGCGTCCCGCTAGGCGTGCTGAGTGAGCAGCTTCGCACCAGGCCCAGCACCAGGCCCAGCACCAGGCCCAGCGCTAGCCCCGTCCCCGCCGGATGCCTGCCGGCGCCGGCCACGCGCTCGCGGATTCAAGGCAGCCAGGGCGCTGTAGGGGACAGCCAAGCGCGCAAGCTTCCGGCCAGCAGGGCGTCTTCTCCACATTCCCTTTGCAGGTCCTGGCAGCTTCAGGTGTGATCGGCTGCAAGGATCTGGCACGATCTCTGGCGTCTTTAGGGTACCGCCCGCTCAAAACAGCCCCCCCATCACCGCCAACGCTCCCGAGCTCCGCTACACCTGGGCGACCCTCGCTTCTCCATCCGCCGCGCCGCTGAGAGCCTCCCACCGCCCGCAACACCATGGCCCAGGAGGGCAGCTTCATGGCCATGACGGCGCCCGCCCCGCCGCCCGGCGCCCAGCCCGCGTCGACGCAGGCGCCCGGCGCGCAGTCGCAGCACCCCAGCTTCCGCAGGTGAGTCCAGCGCGCGCGCTGCTGTGCGATGCTGTTCCTGACCGCGTGGTGCGAAATAGGCAGCGCGCTTCCCGGGCTTGCGAGGTATGTCTCCCCATATAGCTGATCCGCTGCCGCTCGCGCAACGCCCACACCGCGTTTGCCTCGGCACCGAGGTCGTTCGTTTGGCTGACAGCTTCGCGCGCGACAGACCTGCCACGCACGAAAGGTTCGTGGCCACAACTCGCGCTCCACCGCCACGTATCGCTCGAGCTCACGAAAGAGGGACAGGTCCGCTGCGATGCCGCCAGCCTGGGCGTGCCCTGCACCAACTGCACCGCCTTCGCCATCGAGTGCAGGATCCCCACGCCGAAGCGGAAAAAGACGTCGAACAAGAAGGACTCGGACAGGTGCGTGCCAGCGGCCCACTGCGCGACGCCCGGCGCCCGGCTGACTGACAGCACGCGAGCAGTGACAACGGTTCCAATGCCCAGCAGGATGGCAGCAACCTCAGGCGCGAGTCGTCCACCACCGCCGACTCGCCCGCGACGACCACCACCATCTCGAACCCGACGGGGCTGAATCTGAGCCGAGACGAAAAAACCACGGTAGTTAATTCTCCTGACGGAATTCCTTCGACAAGCCTTCCGCCTACCTACGCTGCCCAGCAAGCCACTCACAAACAAATGTATGTGCAGTTCATGAAGCCAAAGTTTGCCCGCGCACCCATCAAGGAGGCCGGCCGAGTCGCATATCTGGGAGAGTCGTCCAACTTGTCCCTGCTCGTCCACGATCGATACGGAACCACGGATGTCGTGCACTACCCACTGCCGGAGAACGTGCGCGGAGCGAAGGCCCGCGTCAACGAGCTCGACGACATGGAAATCAACATTCTACACACTCGCGGCGCTTTTCTGCTTCCCCCACGCGCTCTTTGCGATGAGCTTGTCGACGCCTTTTTCAAATGGGTTGCGCCCGTGGTCCCCGTCATCAACAGAAGCCGTTTCATGAGACAGTACCGGGATCCCAAGAACCCGCCTTCTCTGCTCCTCCTCCAGGCTATTCTGCTCGCAGGATCGCGTGTGTGCACGAATCCTCAGCTCATGGACTCTAGCGGATCCACCACCCCAGCAGCCATGACCTTCTACAAACGTGCCAAGGCTCTCTTCGATGCAAATTACGAAGATGACCGAGTCACAATGGTGCAGGCACTTATTTTGATGGGCTGGTACTGGGAGGGTCCAGAAGGTGGTTGTTTCACCCTTCAAATCCTATTAAGATTACGCTAACCCGTCTTCAGATGTGACGAAGAACGTCTTCTACTGGAGCCGGGTCGCTATTGTGGTGGCCCAGGGCTCAGGCATGCACCGAAGGTAATTATTCGTGTCCCCATAGAAGCTTAATGTGATACTAAGCTCCTCTTAGCGTCGAAGGATCACAGCTCAGTCGGTCAGACAAGCGGCTTTGGAAGCGTATTTGGTGGACGCTGTTCTCGCGCGACCGCTCGGTAGCAGTTGCACTGGGACGGCCGGTGGCGATTAACCCGGAGGACTCCGATGTCGAGATGATCTCCGAGGACGACTTCATCGAGGACGAGCCCGACCGCCCAGCGGAGTACAATCCGGACCCGGTCCATGTTCAGTTCTTCATCAACTACGTCAAGCTCTGCGAGATCATGGGACTTGTGCTGTCTCAGCAGTACTCGGTTGCGTCCAAGTTCCGGCGCACCAATGCGATTGATCTTACGCATAGCGATATGGCGCTCGCTGATTGGCTGCAACACTGCCCGAAGGAGGTGTACTGGGAGAAGTCCCGCCACCACTTTTGGTCTGCCCTGCTGCATGCAAACTATTAGTGAGCACAATCGTCTACCATCATCTGATGAATGCTAACATAATTCAGCACAACTCTCTGTTTGCTGCATCGGGCACACATGCCTCCAGCAGGCTCGCCAAGAACCGATCCGATGGAGCAGGCGGCTTACCCCTCACGCACCATCGCATACCAGGCAGCCGGCATGATCACTTCCATCATCGAGAGTTTACAGAGCCATGATGAATTACGTTACACGCCTGCGTTTATGTATGTTCTTCCAACAGGCTCTCTTGAGAACGATCTGACAGTTCGCAGTGTCTACAGCTTGTTTTCCGCTTTGATTATGCACGTCTACCAAATGCGTTCATCGAACAAATCCATTGTCGCGGCGACTGAGCAGAGGCTTTCCATCTGCATGACTGCATTGAAGGATGTCTCGAAGGTTTGGCTCGTGGCAAAGATGGTTCACACGCTCTTCGAATCGATTCTCGGCAACAAGGTCCTCGAGGAAAGGCTTCAAAGGGCGGCAGGGAAACGACACCAGAAGAACAAACCGGGGAATAACAACATGGCCCAGCCTCAATCGCAGGCGCAACCAACCGTTCCCAGACCGAGAGACGAGTTGAAGCGCAAGTTCGATGACATGGACATCAATTTCTCGAATGGACCGCCCGCGCCGCAAGTGTCGTACGAACGATCGAGGCCGCAGACTCCAGCCGTCACGCCGTCTCGAGAACTTCATCCTCCTCAGGTGCCGACCATGACCGCCCAATCGCCCGACATGACGCGTCAGAACAAGGATGCGTTCATGGGACCATCGCGGTCAGGGACGCGCCCAGGCAGCCCCTTCAACGCGTCCTTCTCGTACCCTGGCACACCTCCAGATCTGTTCCTGGTCACCAGGGAAACTCCAGGTCTCTCGCAGGATATCTGGCAGAACTTCCAGCCTGACCAACTCTTCCCCGCGGACACGAATCTCTCATTCCCAAACATCTCGCCAACTCAGCAGCACTCTCTGGTAGATCCGCAGCTTTCGCGCCAGATGCCTATGCACACGCCGAATCCCGGCATGCAACAGCACTCGCCTCCAGTTGTCCCTGGACAACCGCCTCTGAACACGAATGGGGCAGGTGCAATTCCAATGCCCCACAGTGCCCCACAGAGCGACCCTAATGCGTGGGCACATATGGACATGATGAATCAGCAGCAGCAAGCTGGAAATGAAGAGACATGGAGCAACAGCAGCCGGGGGCAGCCAATCGCACCAACAACATTAAATGTTGAGGATTGGTATGTCTTTCTTTCATCGCAACAATATCCTCACGGCTTCCATCAGCCGCCTGCTGCGTCTGCTGCTCTGCAATCTATGGGATTTGGATAATTACGGTAGCAACGGATGTTTACTGACGAACGGCGTTTTTGGAAACAGGTTTCACTTCTTCGGCATTAATGGCGACGTGAACGCTCTTAACGGCGGCTACTGAAATGAACGCTGTGCTTAAGTTATTCCCCACGACTCGATGTGCACAATATGTCGGGACATTCATAAAGGCGTTAGTCAGTGTTACGGCCGTCCCCTTTAAAACTGTATGTGGCTTGCTTCTTTCGTTTCACGGACAACCCGGCTTCGCGGCTATGCGTTGATTACAAGCACTGGCTTTTCCTCTTTGCTTTTCTCGGCCAACACGCATTTCTCGGCTGCTAATCCCCCCATTTCCGTCTTTACACGTTTCGAGTGCGCGCAAATTGCGGGCGGCAGCCGGCGGGCTCCCGCGCTTTCTCTTACATTCTGGAGCTTGGCATATATTGGCTCTGCATCTTACGTCTCCGCCAGGGAGCGCAGGCTGGCTCTTGCAGATCACACCAAAAACACTAGGACTATGTAGTCTATGATGTACAATCGGTACAGCGTACTGGTTCAAACAACAAAAGCATGGGCTACGAGAGGCTCCACCCTATCATCTTTCTCTCGTTCCTGGCCGGAAGGGCAATCAGCATCCGCAGCGGTGGAGCATCACCTGCGTATTCAATCTATCTCAACCCTCTTTTGTAGTAAAGTCAATAAGCGATGCCAGCGAAGGAAGCATCTTTGTCCCTCTCGGGCCTGCCTCGAACCGGGCTCGCGGAGATCACCGCTGATCGTCACTTCTCGTAACAGCTGTTATCCTCGTACTGTTACGCTCGTGTGGGACTTGGTTTGCATACGGCGGGGGGGGGGCACAGCACCAGCAGCGCGACGACGAGCAGGAAGAGCAGTTTGAAAGACGGCATGGTGGGTGGGGTGGTGT